>JAOEHX010009377.1:0-15241 GCA_025448015.1 Bolborhynchus lineola | reverse complement strand
CACTGAAAGCCCCCATTACACTGCAAAAAAAATTGGAAGATTTCAGCATAAATATGAATCAAGCCAGCTCACATTTGCCAGACCAGTATTTAAATCATTTAGTCATGATCTAAGCAGAAATGCCCTCTTCTGCACTTCTTCAGGGCATCTTTTCCTTCCAACATATCTGTATTAGTGCCATATGTATCATGTTGCCTCTGTTCCCCAGCTTTAGAGATACACAGTGTAAAGGCATATACATACCGCAATTTCCTATTCTACTAATGGTTTTATTATACCACTTATTCCTTATACTCCCATATATTATTTCCCATCCCCTACCTCTCAAATGAGTCTTTGCAAGCCAGCGGAACTAAGATTCCAGCTACAGAATGAGCCACTCTTATGTTATAATAAAGTATTAATAAATGAGTTTGAACTGAGCTATGTGAAACGCCTTGAGACAGTAACTCGGGACCCAAAGCAGGCACATAGTTACTTAGTGTTAACCACTATAGGAAGGCTGTCTTCCAAATCACTGGTTTAGCACTATGTTTTCCAACAGTCACTAGCCCTTTGGCAACCAGACAACAGAACTCCTCTTAGGACCCTATTAATTAGGTCTAAGCAGAAAGGATTGTTTTCTAGGTCCAGCTTCTTGTGAAAAATATTTGCTCCTGAGTAATTCCCAAAACACAGTGTCTCAGGTATGTCAGTGGTCCTTGTGACCAAAGAAATGGAGTGCCCCATGGGCTGGAATGCAGGTGACCTTGTGAACCTCTATGTGATGGTGCACTGCTGTTATCCCAGTTTCAGAGGTAGCCTGTGTCTAGACTGGGAGGCAGGCTGTTCTGAAGCATGTATCCCAGTCTTGGTCCTGATTTCTAGCTGTTTAGAGCCAGGTGAGATCACACCTCTTTCCTTAGTGCTTTACCTGCCTGGTTTCCTCTCCATGGAGATCACACACATTTCCTTACTGCTCTGCCCGGTTTCCTCTCCATGAGAACCAGCACAGCAAGGAAGTGTGGAAGAAAAGGCTGGAATCAGCTGCCTGGTGAGCCCGAAGCTCCCAGGATATAAATGCAACCAGAGAGACCAGGATCCATCCATCTGCAGCACTGTGAATACAAACCCTGCCAAGCTTTATGTTTGAAAGTGCTTTTCTTGCACCTCACAGTAAGGATTATGATCCCCAACAGGAATCTGAAGAGGCTGCAATGAAACTGCAGTCTGTTAAAAACTGCTTAGGAAATGACCCTCATGAAAACAGGGAGGAAACAGCTCCTCAAAGAACAGGGAGGACAGGCCAGGTCGATCGCATCCTTTTTCTAGTTTCGCACACTGCACAGCTGCTTTTTCATCTTCTTCATGCCCCACTACAAAAGTAGTTTCCTTTGAATGCAGTGTAACATCTCTGAATCTGCTTTCCTTGGTTTAGTAAGTAAGTCACAGCCCAGAAGCAGCCTGTGGTCTCAGCTCGAAGGCAATGGTAAGCTCAGCATCCCACAGATGAAATAAAACCTGCAATTGCCCCATGTAATGTGGTCCTCTCTTAGAGACCAGGGCTTCTTCCTTCAGGGATAGGACCGTAGGAGTCTGGGCCAGCAGCCCTGAATGAAAGTTAGCTTGAAGCAGGCAATATTTTCTTGATGGTAGACTGCAACACTCATGAACAGTGATTTGAACAAAGATCATTATGGAGAGCTGAATATCCATATACATAGCCTGCACAGATGGCAGAAGACAGGCCTCAGTACCTGAAGAGAGGCCCCAGCATGTCAGACCAGATCCTTTAACCAGTTCCTGAGGCACTTCTTCTCTCCATCCTCATCACCAATTTGCCACACATTAGATAATGCACAAGGTACAGTTTCTATGCAGTGCAGGCATCAGCAGCTGTGGATGTGGTTCAAAGGCAAGGCTCAGCCATGAACCCTCATGCCAGAAACAGCCCAAGTCTCATGTGCCTCCGAAGTCCTTACAAACCCCATGTCCTCAGTAACCACACCTGCACTCAGACCTGAAGCACTTACAGCTCTGTCCTCCTGTGGAGTGGTTGCTCTCTGCAACCTTTGAGATCCTAAGCGCTGGACCACCCCATATCTGATCTCTAGCAGCAGCTGTAGGAGTCACTATGTGTGCAAGTGACAAGCTCATGTCTCTACCAGCACCTCTCCCTTCACCTCTTCCCTCACAGAAAGGAAGGAGAGCTGGCTATCTTGAAAGCTTTAAAGACCATTTATAGCATGAGTCAGGGGCCCTAAGCTCTTCTGAGAAACAGAAAAGTACCACAGTAAAACAAATGGCTTCTGTGCTAAGGTCTTGGTCTGCATCTTAGCAAATGTAAATTTGTTTCAGTTAAGGTTGGTTTAGCCTTAACTCATATTTGAGCTGGTGATGTTTCCTATGCCCAAGGTATAGGCTGAATCTTTGTCATAGAATCATAGAACGGTTTGGGTTGAAAAGGACCTTAAGATCATCCAGTTCCAACCCCCTGCCATGGGCAGGCATGCTTCATCTTAGAACATGTCACCCAGGGCTCTGTCCAGCATCCAGTATCACAGTGCAGTGATGTTCGTGGGGTGTCAGGATGGACTGAGCAAGGATCAATCCACCAGGCTTCCAGATCCTGAAATCCCTGACTGGTTTCAGTCACAGCTTGTATAGTTAGTAAATAAACCCCACATTTGTTCCAAGGCAGACAGAAATCCTGCAGTCAATCTATCTGCCTTTAAAGGATCCTTAAAATCACCTCATTAAAATGATCTTTCTATGACATGTATCATCTTCTGTGCAGCCCAAGATTTTTTGTAGTAACAGTATATTAACTAGCCTCAAATGAATTTAGTAACTGTATAGAAAGCCTTATATGCACCCTATTACTAATGCAGTTTTTGTGAGCATCTTCTGTGGTTTTGGTCCTCTTGGATTAAAATGCTTCTGAAACCTGAGATGGGATTGGTATGCTTTGGTACATGTTTGTAATTTAGCCATCAGGATCTGAACTTGTCTCCCTAAGTTCCTTCTTGTCATCAGTGGAGCTGAATGGCTCAGTTCAGTTGCCTACAAACATGGATCTAGCAGTGCCCAAGATATCTTATGGGTGTCAGATACCATGCAAAACCTACAGGAGCCTCATGATCTCCTGGAGCTCCAGCTAAAGGCCAGGAGGTACCCTTGGGCACTATCAATGGCACTGGGTACCCACTCCTCTAATCAGTACAGTCAGGATGATTGAGGGCAGGACTCATTCAACCGAATCGAGGTATTCATTTTCAGATGAAAGGGATCACTCCATCGACCTTGAAGAGCTAGGCTTGCCTGGTTGTGATGATAACACGAAAGTAGATAGCTGCATTAAACAGTGCATCTCCCGCTAGAACTAGGTAGGTCAAATCCTATCCCACAATTGTTTATCAGTTTAAATCCTAGAGAATTAAACAGAATGATTCAAATGGCCACAAGATGTCACCACCTCTTCATAGCGATGTCCTAATGGGACTATTACATAGGGCAGGGGAAAACCCAACCATCAATGAGTGGCTTCAGCTCTTCCAAGCAGTGCATAGAGAACTAACCACTTACATGCAAGTATATAAATGTGATATCTATTACATAATAGGAGCTTTTATACATACATATTGCCGGTCACACAAAAACGTAACCATATATTCTATAATGTAAATATAGACTCTATAATGTAAATTAAAAGAAAATGAGCTGAAACGTCTGTGTTTTGAGGTTTTCCCACTTTTCCGAGAAAAACAAACCAAGATTTTTCCTGTTAAAAGCTGTGGTTTCTGAGTGTGACTTTTTGCCAGCTTGCTTTGCTCCCAGGAAGAATGGTTTTGCTCTGGAAGAGAATGTTTTCTACAAGAAATAAAAGACAGAGCAAGAGAGTTGTCATTCTGGTTTGGATAGCCTCTAAGTCACAGCTGGGAGGTGACGTGCTCCAACATCCCATGTGTAAAGATGTAAATAAGACAAAAGGATTATGCATGGGAGTAAGAACATTAAGCCCAAGAACTCAAGCCAATTCTCATCATCTTGGAAAGCAGCTTTTAGATGTTACCACTGTCTGATTCCTGTCTTGAAACACACACAGTCCATGTCAAGGAAGTTGTGAATGCTCCATCCCTGGTGGTGTTCAAGGCCAGATGGGATGGAACACTGAGCGATGTGGTCTAGTGTGAAGTGTCCCTGCCCGTAGCAGGGGGTTGGAAATGGATGATCTTAAGGTCCTTTTCAACCCAAACCATTCTATGGTTCTATGACTCTATGTTCTTAGCTTTGCTGAAATACATTCTCCCTATTTTCCTTTTCCAGCGCAGCACATCTGACTGGGGGTATGTTGGAGATCTGGTGAGTTTTTCCTTCCTCCATGGAAAATAATACTGAACAAAGTGATTTTCTAGTTAACCATTTTTCGGAAATCAATTCTTTTGTTTGCTCAGGCCCTTGTTTTTACTGCTGGTTGGGTATTAACATCTTTTCTTTAAACAGAGCACTGTTTGCACAATGCTGTTTGTACAACTGCTCTTGGAGGGAGAAGGGTATGGTAAATATGAAGAAATAAGCATCTAAAGTGATTAGACAGAAACAGAGTCTTAATATACCAGTTTAATACTGTTCTCCAATTGCCATAGCTTAACCATTTAGGTCAGTAACCAATGTTTCAGGTCTCATTTATTTAAGACTTTTATTGTACATGTAAGATCTATTCTCTTCAGTATATGGTGTTGAAGATTACTCTGTACCCTTCTATGCTGGATTGCACCAATAGAGTCATGCCAAAATTGCATGGTCAAAAGCAAGGAAACATTCCAGTTTAATAAATACCCTCTTTCAGCTGAAGTGTTATAACGAACTACATTGACTTGAGTATCCTGCCACAATTGCCAGGTGAAATATGGAAGTGTCCTGAACTTGAGTTCATATCCCATCTAGCTGCCTTACTGTAAGGAACAGCAGTTGAATAAAAGGCACTGAGACTATAAAAGCGATTGATATTGCCCTCAAGAGCACCTTGTCTTGCTGTGTCCTAAATTTACAGAGCCATTTTGTCAACCACAGGTGGAGGACGATGACAAGATAGGTCTCTACAGCTACAAAGTTCAATCCACTATAACATCACGGTTGGCCAACACAATGATCCAAGCCAAAATGGTGAATAACGCAAAACGGCCCCAGCACATAGTGTTTGATGTACAAGTCCCCAAAGGAGCTTTTATTGACAACTTTACTATGTAAGTAGTGGGCAGGTATCAGCCTTGTGCTCTGGCAGGACTCAGTGTCGTGAGAGGGGATTACTTGTAAAAGCAAAACACCTCTTATTTTCCAGTGTAAGTTAGTTTAACAGACTTCCCATAGAGAAGAAGGGTCATGCCATCATACTGTCTGCCCATCCTTCTCTTCCTCTCCAATAACTACTGGGCCATTGGCCAACATTAACAATATTTGACAAAACACCAGAAGTCTCAAATAGACCAAGCTTCCACCTCTATTGTGCAAGTTGGCACCAGATCAAACGGGAGGGAGGAGGAGGCCCAAATTAGATCAGAAAGAAACTAAACTGGTTCAGTATCCATTCAGAGATGCAGCAGACAGCTTGCTGGTCAAGAGATGTGTCCTGATCCGTGTTCCATAACAGCCATGGCATTGGTAACTGCTTGGCCGGCCCAAAGAACAGGGAAAGGGTGAAGAAGATGGGGGAGAGCAGAACCTCCTTAGAGTACAAGAGTGCTGTTACTTGAAAAGAAAAAGCAGGTAGGGAAAAGATAGAGATCTAGTGGAAACCAGACTTCATTACTTTGGGGTTAAACAAGAGCCTCATTATTTCATTTCCCACCAGCTTAGATTTCACTGGTGTTTTCCTAAAGTGAAGAAACAGCCATTGACTGTAAAGTTGTTTCTTTTGCAAGCTGACTGTGCTTTTCTCTCCTAGGGATGTCAATGGTATAACATTTACCAGCCAAATCCGGGAAAAATCTGAAGCCAGAAAAATGTATGCTCAAGCAAAAGCCAAAGGCAAAGCTGCTGGAATAGTAAGGTATGGAGACCTTGGCACATGGGAATTGTATTGAATTTATTCATAGGAGAACCTAAGGGTGACCAATCCCAGGCGGAGGGAGCTCTGGGAAGGAAAAGGGGTTGCTATTTAATTATCAAGGACTTAATTTGTGTTTCTGCTTTCAGCTGGATAAAACATTGTGCTAAAGGACAATTGGAGTTCCTTGATATAGGCCACAGTTAGAATCAGACCCAGCAAATCCATAACTCTAAACCAAAATGAAAAGAGGCTCTCTTTCTCCTTGTATTTTCTCAAAATAACCCCACAGTTGACTTTTCAGGAGCAATGCCTTGGATATGGAAAACTTCAAAACCGAAGTGAATGTGCCCCCAGGGACAAGGATCCAGTTTGAACTTCACTACCATGAAATGATTCGAAGGAAACTGAGCTCGTATGAGCACATCGTGTCTGTGAAGCCAGGACGCTTAGCAAAGCACATGGAGGTAAAGTAGAGCTGGTGTATGTAGGCAGCACCCAATGGGTGAGTCCTCACTTGAGAAAGCAGGCAAGGTTCCTACAAGTCCCACAGCAGGACACTTCATCTATGGCTCCTTCCTTCCATATGGGCTTGGTACAAATAGGTCACTTGTAAAACAGAAACCAGCATTAAACACTTCAAACCAGGAGCTATGTAGCTACAAAAGTGAGGAGCAAATGTGTCCTGCCTCCTCTCGTGCTAACACAGCTGGGTATCTTCTGAATCGTGACTGACTCATGTCAGAACCACTTGGGCAAATAAGCCTTGGACTACATATACCCTTGTGTAAACTTGCCTTAACTGAAGGAAAACAAACAATATTTGCTATTTATTTGGACAAGTGCTCTTCACAATAATCCTGATTCTATAGGATAGTGTCTTATGAGAGCAGATGTTTGTTGAATACAGTCCCTCCAGAGCTGTCTGTCAGAAGATGACTTGTCTTATTCCTACCCTCTTTCTTACACTCCTCCAAAGGTGTCCTCTGTCATGCATCAACAGACACAAGATACAGGGATAGCTGGATGTTTCCATCTGTCCATTCTTATGTTCCTGTTTCATGAATGTCTTCTTGAGTTTTTCATGACTTCAGCACAAGCTGTATATTGAAGTTTGCAGCTCACGTTTCCTTGGTGCAAGCTATGATCTGTTTCAGGCCATGACTTGCCTACCGGTAGTCTTACTAACTGTTCAGAAACATGACTGAAAAAAGACCTCATCTCATGCTGACAAGATCAAAACTTTATTTTCCAAATCACCTTGTCTATCTAAAAAAAAAGCAAAAATATTGTGCCCTGTCAATAGCATGAGTAGAGAGGAAGAGGACTCATCACCTGGTGTTCCTCCTGGCCTCCCAACCCAAAGCAGCACTGAGGCATGTTCACTTCATGCTTCTTTTGTGCTTTCAGCATAAACAATGGTACCACCCTTGCCTTCTATCACACCACTTGCCCCAGGGGGTAAGAGAGAGAGGAAAAATGAGCATTTCCACCACATCTATTCTATTCTTTGGACATGATCCCCACCATAAATGTGACTGGCCCTGCTGGATCATTCACAAAGGCAACTGACCCCCAGCTGGAGTTTGGCTGTGAAGGGTTCCTAAGATCCTTGTATAACGCTGGCACTGCTCCATACTAAAAGTCCTCCCTTCCTGCCCTTAGGTGGATGTCCGCATCATTGAGCCACAGGGACTCCGCTATGTGCACGTTCCTAATTCACTTGGAGATCATTTTGATGGAATCACCACCATCTCCAAGGGGGAGAAAAAGGTAACAGTCGTAGACTAGAAGCAGCATGAAAAGCTTCAGTTTTCACACTTGCTCCAATACAGTCTTGGCATTTTTTTCATACCTGCTGGAAGCATGCAAAAATACGACAAGAAAAACTATAGGGTCTTCATTACTGATATTTAACTGTATGTACAAGATGCTCAAATACTACTGTGACAGCAATATAGAAACAACGTCCATCCATCTCTGTGCAAAGCTTTCAATTTGTTATCCTGAAAGAACAATGCATTGAGATAGGTGGATGTGAAAAAGGTAAGTGATGAATATCAACTGGAATAACCATTTTGAAATAACTCCACAATCTCAGTTTGAATTGAGAACATCTGCATGGGGACTTATTCTAGAGCTGCTCTGTTGCTTACCATTCTTGCCCTAGCTTTTTCTAGCATAGCTCTTGGCTATGGGTAAACCCTCCAACAGTAGAGACATTTGTCTCAAGCAGCTTTAAGCAATGTCTCTGGGAGGGTATAAATCTACTCACTCTTACATAGACATCTAATGCAGGATATGTGAATCAGGCCAAGAAAGTCTGTCTATAAGGATGCTGGCGAGGGGCACTTCCTTAGGGACTGTAGTGATAGGACAAGGGGTGATGGGATAAAACTTAAACAGGAAGTTTAGATTAAATATAAGGAAGAAATTCTTTACTATAAGGGTGGTGAGGCACTGGAATGGGTTGCCCAGGGAAGTTGTGACTGCTCCACCCATGACGGTGTTCAAGGCCAGGTTGGACAGTGACTTGGGTGACATGGTTTAGTGTGAGGTGTCCCTGCCCACGGCAGGGGGTTGGAACTGAGTGATCTGAAGGTCCTTTCCAACCCAAACCATTCTATGATTCTATACTACTATAATAATATGTTAGGCAGTATTGTTTCTTGATATCCAGGCTCAGCTTTATGACACATTCACACATATTTCTATTTTAGCAAGTGATTTTGGAGGTGGTGTGTGGCTATATAATGTTTTATCTTCTCATAAAACTTCAAGTCATCCAGTGAAAATAGAGACATATATCCATAAAGGCTGAATAACCAATCAGGCAGTGTTCAAGGCCAGGTTAGACAGAGCCTTAGGTGACATGGTCTAGTGTGAGGTGTCCCTGCCCATGTCGGGGGGTTGGAACTGGATGAGCTTAAGGTCCCTTCCAACCCAAACTATTCTATGATGAAAAAGATTCTAGTGATTCTAATGATTCTATGATGAAAAGGGTTCTAGTGATTCTGATGATTCTATGATGAAAAGGACTCCTAGTACTCAATTTACAGACAAACTGAAAGCTCTTGTCTTGGTAAAGTATCAATTAAAAAGCTATTAAGAATATTGATAAAATTATGGATCATTTCAACCAGTAAAAAACATATGACTTACAAGAAATGACAAAATACTACTTACTACAAATGGTTTGCACAGCTGTAATTGAAATATTTGGTGCTCTGGATGGGTCATCTTATTTGTTTCACAGTTGCTACCCCTGAATCAGCATATCCAGGCAAACCTTAGTGTTGTTTCTCTTTTGAAGTGCCAAAGTCCATTTTCCACTTAAACTAAGAGTACAAATAAAGAAAGACGAAAAGCATTCAGTGGAGTAGGATGTTTCATGAGCAGATGAACTCTTTCTGTGTCAATGGCCCACCTCTCACGCAGCACCTGACTGACTGGTGATCATTTCTCATTTCAAGGCCCACGTTTCTTTCAAGCCCACAATGGCTCAACAACGAAAATGCCCCACGTGCTCATCCACAGCGGTAGATGGGAACTTTGTGGTGCAGTATGATGTGAACAGAGAAACCACGGGTGGAGAACTGGAAGTAAGTGTTTAACTGGGATGGGCGATCTCTGAATAAGAGAAATGCTGTCATTAAGCAAACTGGGCTAAATAAAATTCATGCTCAGGAGAGCAAGCATGAGAAATTGCTCTGTATCTATTTGAAAGAACTGAGAGATTTTAAGTGGGAAAAAATGGATTTACTTAATTTATGACTAAGACATGGTCCTACTTATAGTCAGGAGCATATTCCTGCCTTACCCAAAAGCCAATGTCTTTTATATCTGCCAGCACTCTGATGATTTAATGTCTGATCAGAAGACAGCGTCATTGGATGCTGTACCAATACATTGTAAGGAGGCAACCAGAACATCACTATTTTTATGTTAACATGAAGCAGAATTATGGGGATGAATTACTACAGACAGAACAGTCTTACAATGTTTTTCATTCCTTCCTATGCTAATGCATGGCAGTTGTCTGAGACCCAGGCTCTGCTTTCCTTGATGAAAGGTAAAGGCTACAGAGTATAGAAGGTATATAAAGGAATATAAAAGGTGTATAAGAAGTACAAAATGCTACAAAACTGTGCAAAGCTGAAAGTTAGAATTGGCCCATAAAGAAGAATAACATTTTCTGCTTTTATTGCCTTGAGTTTTCTGACATCTTTACCGTAGCTCACTTCACTGTGATGTGTTATTTCACTTTGCAGATTTTTAATGGCTATTTTATTCACTTCTTTGCTCCGGAAAATCTTGATCCTCTGCCCAAAAACATTTTATTTGTTATAGATGTCAGTGGCTCAATGTGGGGACTGAAAATGAAACAAGTAAGTGTTTGACCTCTACCGCAAAATGAACTTCCTACCAACCTTTGCATGTGCCTTATCATTGAATCCTGTAGCAGGCTGGCAGTCAGAACTACCAGCTTTACACTTTATCTCACTCAAATAGGAAAATCTGTGGTAAATCAAAGACTTCATGGGTTTACTCCTTATTGCAGTCCTCCTTCCACGTTGCAAGGAAGAGGTGATGCCATCGGAATATGGATTTTAACTGTCGATCAAAGTTTTTATCGACAAATGACAAAGCATCTTGCCAAAGTTCTAATCTCCTCTCCTGAATCCTATGAAAGCCTCAGTAGGGAGAGAATTTCCCAGCAATCAAAAAGCTGTGAACATTGGTGGCAGCATACTGAAGAGCAGTAAGCATTGTTTAGACAACAAAACCCATGAGATGAGGAAGGAAATGCAAAACATGAGATGATTTAGTCTGCAAAAGAAAAGACTTGGAGGGGCATAACTGGCCTCCAAATAAGTGAACAGTTGCTCTAAAGGGGAAACTCATCAACTGACATTCGTGCCCACCAGGGTAGATTAAGATGGAATCAGATAGATATACAGCAGAGATTTATCCTGGATATTAGGAAAAGCTTTGTACTGCTGAGAGGGGAGTTTGGGAGGTTGTCTTTCATGTGTCACTGAAGGTCTTTAAGAACTGGCTAGACAAACGTTGGTAAGTGATGATCTAGATATACTTGAATTTGTTTTGGAGCACAACACTACTGCTTGGCATATTGCTTCCTAGGGGAAATCAATGCTACACAACTGGGATACAGCTTAATTGTCACTTGTTTAAATCACACATCTTCAAACAGATATCACCCAGCCTGAAATGACAGCACTGCAAACAGAGCTACGCCTCCTGAGCTGATACAAGCAATTCCTATCTCCTGAACCATGGCACACAAACTGTATCAATGGGAGTTAACAAGGATGGTTTGAGTTGAATTCCTGCTAATTGCATTTTTAATGTGATTCTTTGGTGAAAAGTTCAATTTTATGTAAGAAGTGCAAAAACAGAGAGATTAGGATAGCAGATGCTATTCTGGATACTCGTGTTCTTATGCATCAAAGGCATCTGTCTGCCTATAGTCACAAGTTAAGAAGATGCTTTCAGCAACAAGAAGCATAAACTCATCTTTTCTTAACTTTCTTCTCCTCAGACCATTGAGGCCATGAAGGCAATACTGAGTGAGCTCCGTGCTGCTGATCAGTTCTCCCTTATCGACTTCAACCACAATGTCCGATGCTGGAGAGATAATCTAGTCTCAGCCACCCCATCGCAGGTTGAAGAAGCTAAGAAGTACATCCAGGCAATCCATCCCAATGGGGGTATGAGGTTTTGATTGCAGTGTGCTCATGGAAGTTAAATATCACAGGAATGGGTACTTCAGAGAACCCTCAGATTGGCAGGGTATTCCTATCAATAAATCTGATTCCCAAAATGGGAAAAGCATGCCCTGGGCTAAAGCAGAGCAGGGATTGAGTTTCTTGTTAAGAGATGGGCTGGCATTTCCTTCTACTGATTAAGCCAAGACAGATAGAACACAGACCACTGAACAGCTGCCTTTAACCTGTGTCCTACCTCCAGCCTCACAGATCCCAAATGTCATAGAATCATAGAATGGTTTGGGTTGGAAGGGACCTTAAGATCATCTAGTTCCAACCTGTCATAAACAGGAAGATAAAACAGGGGTGGCTCATGCCTTTGTAAAGCAGAACATAAGCAGCCCAACTACAGGGTATCCACTGGCTGTAAATAGTACACTACACCAGGATAGATGGAGATCATGCAGCAGCAAGGACACAAAGGTTACTGATGTGCCTGAGAATGGTCATGTACAATTAGGACTTTTCCCCAGGAAAAGGTGGCAGGATCAACAGCCCAACTGAAGTGCATCAACACCAATGTACAAAGCATGGGTAACAAACAGGAGGAGCTAAAAGCGATGGTGCAGCAGGAAAACCACGACATAATTGCTATCATGGAAACATGGTGGGATGACTGGCACAACTGGAGTGCTGCCATGGATAGCTATAAACTCTTCAGAAGGGACAGGAAAGGAAGGAGAGGGGGTGGGATAGCCCTCTACGTTAGGGAGTGTTTAGATTGGACTTTGTTGGGTCCTGCATTTGGGCCACAACAACCTCATGCAGACTTGGGGAAAAGTGGCTGGAAAGCTGCCCAGTGCGAAAGGACCAGGTGATAGCTGGCTGAACATGAGCTGTCAGCGTGCCCAGATTGCCAAGAAGGACAAGAAGGACAAGAAGCATCCTGGCTTATATCAGAGATATTGTGGCCAGCAGGACCAGGGAAGTGATCCTCCTTTCTGCAGGTATTTAGAAGGCCTGTACATGTGGCTTTTGGGGACTTTTTCAGTGATGGACTTGGCAGTGCTGGGCTAATGGTTGGACTCAATTATCTTAAAGGTCTTTTCCAACCTAAACAATTCTATGATCTACCAAATGCCACTCTGGGCAAATTGTTCACGTTTTGCACCTTCATCATTTTCTGATCAACAAGGGTAGCTGCCTTTTTCAGCCTTACAGCACTTTGGATGCCTCATTTGTAAGTGCTTGAGCTGTTTGTACAGAAGGAGCTCATGATCATTTCAATCTATTGCTGTCTGAAGTGCAGTTGTGTTTAGTTGTTCAGTTCTTTGTACACTGATAGCATGTGGAAGGCTTTCCCAAACATCAGAGCCTTCTGGTGTTGTGACGCCTTCATTTCAAGAAGCTTTCACTGGCAACATATAAAGTAGAATCAACATGAAGTTACAGACTTGCCCAGGATCATCAGTGTGCTGGGAATAGGATCCATAGTGGATATATGAGTGCCTCATAAGCCTGGCTTTGTTATCCCAAGAGAATTGACAGATAAGTTAAGACACCCATTCCCATCCAGAAAAGCCATTTTGCAAAACAGCATTTTATTATCCTGTCTCTGAAGCCACTATTTTTTTTCTTTCTTGACAAAGAAGTTACTTTGAATATACTGTTTCTCTCATACTAATTTCTTATTCTGCCCCTTCTGTGCATGAGCCAAACCTTTAGATAGGCTGAATAAACATCTACCTCTTCTTTTCCAATCAAGATAACCAAACAGGCTGATGCCAGGAAAGAAAGTTTCTTCATGCTCTCATTCAATCATCTGCCTGGAAATGATTTGGCCACAGCAAATAGTTCCCAACACCACAGACGGTCCCACTGGAATTAGTGATGAGGAATGGGTGGGAACACATAAAGATGGCAGCTAGGGATAGAAAAAGGAACCACAGTGCAAGGAGATGTGCTGTAAGCATCACATAGGAGGGATTTTGCTACCTCAATCTCAGGTCTGGTCCATGCTGATTAACTCCACTAAAATATCAGAACTGATCTGGATTTGACAAGAAACTCAACAAGAAACAAACTTGTTTTCCTCATTGTGTCTTTGACAGGCACAAACATCAATGAAGCCCTTCTCCGAGCCACATTCATCCTGAATGAAGCCCAGAACTTAGGCATGTTGGACCCTAACTCAGTCTCCATGATTGTATTGGTGTCTGATGGAGACCCGACTGTAGGTAAGGATCCTGATTTAGGTGAGAAGAAAGGACAGTGGGATTAGCCTGAGAAAAGCACGCAGCATGTAGACACTTGACAGTAAGTTAAAAAAGTTCTATTCCACTTTATTCCAATGCCTGTGATGCTCTTTTGCTAAGTGCTATAGGTGCTATGGGGCTTTGCATGGAAGCTTTGAAAACATGTCATGCAAGTAATCCACTTCTTGCAATTACAGATGTACAAGTCCTGTAGGAGGGGTAATCACAACAACCTTAGGAAAAATATCTTCTTCCAATGATCTTCGCCCACAAAGATCTATGCAGTCCCACATGCACCATCAAAATAGGGAAAATCAAGTAGAAAGCAAGTTAATTTTGATTGGATTTGGTATAGGTTGAAAGCACTCACTTACTGCAAGCTGCCAGCCCAGAAGAGGCTGATGTTAAAGTCAGTCCCAATGGTGGCAGAGAACACCTTAAGTACAAGAAACAAGCAAAACCTTAATGGAGATGTCTTAGTCTTCAGAAAGCTTGAAGTAGTAACCCTGTGAGAAGCCCAGATGTGTTATTATTACAAACACCCCAAGAAGTTAATGAGGCCTGGATAGACAAAGAATATGCATCAGATACCGAAAAAAGAGTTCAAAGGAACAAATTTCAGTAGAAACAGTTTGTTAATCTCCATCCAGGAGAAGCTGAAATGTCACTGTAGGTAAAGCAGAATGAAGATTCAGCATCTGGGTTAGTTGTCCAGGTTAGTTCTCTAAGACAGAATCAGAGACACTGGAAGATCATGAATTTGCTTACATGGATGGAGACTTCTTCCATTGCTCAGATGGATATCACCCTTTGTGTCCCTCCAAGGTGAGCTAAAGCTGACAACGATCCAGAAGAATGTGAAGCAGAGCATCAAAGACGAATTCTCTCTCTTCTGCCTTGGGATTGGGTTTGATGTAGATTATGATTTCCTGCAGAGAATCGCAACCGACAACCGTGGCATGGCACAGAGGATTTTTGGGAATCAGGAGACTTCTGCCCAAATGAAGGTGCATTTCTGGCCCATTGCCTCTGAAACCCTCCAGTTCTGTTCAGAGGTCTGGAGCTGGATGACTCCACAGAGCTACTGTAGTGTAGGTCACAAAAACCACAGTTACAGTTTGGGCAGAGAAGAGATTCAGAGCAGCCCTGTGGAGAAGGACTTGGGGGTGTTTGTCGATGAGAAATTAAACATGAGGCGGCTGCAGTGTGCGCTCGCAGCCCAGAAACCAACC
>JAOEHX010009376.1:0-24396 GCA_025448015.1 Bolborhynchus lineola | reverse complement strand
CCAGCCGGGACGGCTGGCGGCGGCGGACTACAACTCCCGACAAGCCCTGCTGCAGGCTCCTTCGCGGGCGGGGCGGGGCGTGTCCCCGTGCACCGCCTGAGGAGGGCGGTCGAGGCGGGATGGTGTGATGGGTACGCTGAGGGCTCTGGCCAGGTAAAGGATCTGTAGAAGTTACTGCTGTCCTGGTCGGGTGGACGTGGGCAGGCATCTGTTCCCATACATTTCGCCTCCTTTATTAGGTGAAGACTGATTCCACCCGGATTATGGTGAACGTGTGACTTTTCTCCCTCGCCTTTGCTGTGGAAAGGCCTCCCCTGCCTTTGCGGCTCAGTGTAGTGGCGGATTGTTACTAGTGTGATAAATAACTCAAAGATAAATTCTGGATAACAATTTATTAAGTGAATAGAGGCAAGCAAACAGCGCTGTGTGCGCTGGGAGTCTGTGCTCTACCAACATGCGCACCATACGGTTTTCGTTTGCGGTTTATGTGCCTTATACTAATACATATTCATAACTATTCTAAGGAAAGGGCGGTCTATGCAAATAATTTCCAACACATGCTCTCTTCATCTTCTAGATTCTTCTCTCATCTTCTAGGTTCTTCTCTGCTCCCCTGCCCGTCTCCAAGACGACCCCCGTCCCCCTGCTCATGTGGCCCAGACACTCCTCCCTGTCACACTGTGTGGTTAGCAGAGAAGCTGGTTTGAACTAGTTTATCAGAAAGTCTCTTGCAAGGTACAGAACTTATGTACAGTGCTTTCTTAACCGGTAGTCTGTGGTTATACAAGGAGAGATCATATCTCATCATCTTGTCTCAGTGCTTTCCTTATTTCCATGTACACATCTCACACCAGGCAGATGTAAGTTCCTACACAGTTCTCCTGCTTGCCTCCTCCTGGAGAGGTGTTGCCCCAGGCACCTGAAAATGCGTTAGTGTTTGACAACAGCACTACTACAATCTGAGGAGTTGATGCATGGTTTGCAGGTGCTCTTCCTATCCTGAGAAAATCAATACTTGTCCTAGAAACATTGGAGCAAGAGACAGTAATTGCATTAGTGTTTTTCTTTTAGCTGTTCGAAACATTTTAGGCCCAGGTCCTCACAGGGGATGTGTATGCTTTTCCTATGGGTTCACACTGATATGAAACCAGCCACTATTTTAAGAGGATGTTTTTGCAAATCTTTGAAGTGAAATGATATGATACTATGCAGTTTGGCTCTTAGCTCTGTGTATGTAGAGCAGCAAGGTCCAGTCTCTGCATGGCCTGGAGGTGTTAGTGCTGTAGAAATACATGGTAATAAAGAGAGCTGTCCAGGGCATATGCGAACATCTTAAATGCTGTTTATGCAGCTACATTAGACAATAGAAATAGCAACCTTCTGTTCTAAGCCACAGGCCTGTGGAGCTTAAATGGGAATGTACATTAACTGATGCTTATGTCATCTTTGCTCTATGTCAGCTACTGCTAATAGAAGCTAATCGGTTACAAACATGTAAGTAAGACTGATTTCTTCCAGCAGAGGACGGTGGTGCATATAAGCGTTTGACAGTATCTTGGAACATTTATACCCTCTTGTCTTCCCAAGCTCAAATATATTTGAGATGCTGAGCAGTTCAAAGTCATGTAGAAGATAATTTATCCAACTAAGAAAATGCTTTATAATGGTTTTTACATAGCCCTAATTTTTTTTATATATTTATAATTTAAATGAGTTAAATTATTGCAAAGTTCTTTATAAGAGGAGCTAGTTGAGAGATAACTTCAGCAGACACTGATCTACAGTTACTTCTACAATATAGCTTAGTTTAATTAGCTTGTCATATTCCTATTCTTAGGGAGTATCACTGCCTTGAACTTCAAAGTGTGACCAAGACAAAATTCCTTTCTAGTAAAAAAAAACTAGCCACAGGCCATCTTGGACATGTTGAGAAAAATGAAAGAACATTGGAGTGACCCATTTCCTTCTCTTCTGTTATGGACCTCATCACATTTGAGACAACCTGCTGTAAAGCTTTTATAGGAGTCTTCAAGCCAATGGAATAGGTAAGAGTTTCTGAAAATTCTGATATGAAGAAAACCTCATTGTCTTCTGGATTTACTGGGGGCCCATGCAGTGAATTGTAAGGAAGAATGTGTTTCCGACTGAATCTTTAGTATATGATTGGTTTTTTGACAACAATTTTATTCCCTTAAGAATTGTTCTCTATGAACCTTGGATTTAGGGATAAATCCTTTGTAGGGATTGTAGATCATTTCAATCCAGCAATGAGGATAGGCTCAGAATATAGCACTAAAATGTTTTTACTGGTATAAAAATGATAAGTTTTGGATTATTTATTTTCTTTTAAGTCCGTTCTTCTGATGTAACAGAAGATTTCATAAATAATAACTAAGAAGTTAAAACCTCATGAATATTAAAATCATGTTACTTAAAGCCTTACTCTGCCTTGATTGCACGATTTCTGCCCTTTGTGCATATTATTTAGAAAGGAGTAGACAACAAACCAGGTTTGAAATGTACGTTCAGCATCCCAAACTGGAACATCTTTTAGCTGAGCGGGTGTTGTCTTACATAGACAGGAGGATTGGAAAGTGCCATTGTTCATGATTTAAATTGTCTCAGTGCTATTTTAATTCCTTTCCCAGAAAAAAAAAAAAAAAAAAAAAAAAGAAGAAACAACTATTAGAAAGACCTTTTCCTTTGCAGCCCTATGCCAATAACCAAGTAGGTAATAAATGAAAGCTCACGCATCCATATACAGAAAGCTGATCAATCACAGACAAGCAGAGAATAATTGCCTTTCCCAGCAGCTTACTTTGAAGTAGGAAAGGCTACATATTTGATCCTTACATACCCTGGGCCGCAGCTCTGCTTTGCAGTGTGTTTGTACATCATGCTGTGGCCTGGAATAGGAAAATATCTCCAGCACTGCATAAAGATTTGTATGATGATAGTTCAGTACTATGTAGATTTCTGTCTTAGAGAGGGTAACCTGGGGGGCAGTTTGCTGAGTCCGAGTTTCTTATTACTGCAGGAATTTAACCAGTGCCTGAGAGGAAATTGGAATTTTATAGAAGACAAAAACCAAACAGCATATCATTTAAGCCGTTAACATGTAGCCTGTCCCTTTTATTTGAAAGAAGACCTGCTTGAATTTCAGTTTATAGGGTCTGAGTTCTAAGCTCTGCTTTCTTGCAAGTGTGTTTAGCACACATACTTAGGCCTTTTGTGGACTGTGAGATCTCCTTTTGGTATAGCAGGGAATGGGGTATTCAGACTGGGATGTTAGATACCTCACAGGTTGCCTGCAGTGTCTTATTTCAGCATGTGAAATAAGGAACAAGAGAGAACCTCTGTTAGATTTTGAAGCAAAAGGTGTGGCTTTTAGAAGAGTAAATCTGTAGCCTACTGAATAATCGGACATTGTCCGACAGGGAGGAGTAATGAAGGGGATTGTTAAGTTTGGAAGCAAACTTTGGTAAGGGATGTTTTCAAACTTTTAGGCCCTTAAGATCACCAGTGTACTTTGAAATACTTTTTTTTTTTTTTTCCTTTACAGGTATAAAATAAATTTTCTTCTTTTTCTGCAACTTTCAACTAATAAGGATAATGGTTTTCAGCCTGGACTACTGATTTAATTTGTCTGTCTTCCAGTAGTAGGAGAGGGAAAGTACAAAAAAGTATAGCTGATCTCGTAGATTGGAAAAGGGTATTTCTCTTGACCACAGGAGACAGTAGCAAACTGATAGAGCTGCTGCACGTGTGTGTGTACATGCAGTGATAGATTGGGTGATATGGAGGGCCTCATGGTTTGAGTGGTCTTGTATTAAAGTGTGTTAATGTACAAAATGCCATCAGTGTCTAGTGACAGACAGGTAGTGCCATTTTATTTCATAAAAGTGCTATTACTCATGAATCAAAGATAAATGCTAGACTTGCCTAGAAAGAACTACCACAATAAATATGTGTGCGCAACCAATTTCTGTAAGCAGTAATGGAAATATAAAAGTAACACATAGATACTGATATTGTGTAGAAGGTGAGTTCACTGTTCTTTGGAGGCTGTGTTGTGAGGAGAGAGCCTGTATCCTTGGTTCAGCCATGAGAAACCCTTCTTATACTATGCTCTTGTGTAGTCGTTCTGATATGCATGCCTTGCCTGGGGATGCTGCAGTGAGCAAGTGACTGCACCTGTAATTTGAATCAGGTGTTGGCCATCTTGAAAACTAGCACTTGAGTACGTTGAACTTCCTTGTCTCTCAGGACATTGAGTTAGTTGGCAGCAAAGTAGTTACTGGAATTATTGTAGCTAGGAAGCCTTACAGCCGTTCCCTAAAGACAAAGGTAGTCTTAGTCTGAGTGAGTTCAACACCACTAACTTTGTTTTATGGTGAGTACTACTTATAATCCTCATTAAAATCTTAATTTTTCAGTGTGAAGTTATGCTGTTGTAGGCATAAGTGGTTTTTCTAGTGTATTACTGTCATCTTGGTGTTTTACCTTGACTAAATTATTAGAAAACTGATATTATGAGCCTATGCTAACTTTGGTATGATTTTCTGCCACCTAGGGATTAATTTCTTTTAGTTGGAAATAAGTATGACTTTCTTCTAGGGTGATCACTCTTTTTGGTTTGGGCCTGTTATACAGTGTTTTCTAAATGCTTGAGTTGTAATTCAGAATTATGTTAGGTTTATCTTTAAATACAGTTTAGTTTATAGGGAACATGTTTTGGTGGTGGTTCTTATAGTTTGTTTTTCAAGCAATGGAAACTGCATTTGGAAACAGCAGAGACTAGGCGGAAGCATCTGTATTGGAGAACTGTCTATAAACTTACTGCATGAATCTTGTGTGTACTGTCTGTGAGGGAAAATGCAGAAGGTGAGTGATAATATTTCAGCTGATCTGAGATTTACTAGTAATTATGTCAAATTGTCTTGATATCTTCAAGTAAGCCTTTAAAATGTCTCTCTGGCCTTTGATTTTCACTTTGCTCCATAGAGTGAAGGACGAGGCAGGATAGAGAAAGCCTGTAGAAGTAAGACTCATTTGTTCCTGTGTTTTGTTACTTTTTGCATTCCATTTTCATGTATTCTAATTCTTCTGTTTACAATTTTCAATTGAAATTTTAAGTTGAGGCTTGTTACTTCCTAAATTAAGAGCCACAACTCTTGTTGCAGGCTATCTATGAGTTACATAAAGTCAAGGATATAAAATTTCAGCAGCATATGGTTTCACATAACCAGTACTCCAACAAGAACTTTCTCTCTTGACCCAAGGACGAGGGATGAAACTAAATGCTGTTGTACAAAGTTCAAAACTAAATCCTAATCTTTTGTTTCTGAAGGTAGCCTGCCAGAGTCTTGATGCTTGTCCAAGTGTCTAATTTTAGGCAAGCTGTACCTTCCAAAGTGCACTTGAGGTATATATTGTCTGTATCCTTTTAAATTGTCCATAGCTTCAGTTTTATAAACCAATTTGTAAAATTTCAGCTGACAGCCAAACACTGGGAAAAGATAGACACAAAGATCTGTGCTCAATTTTTTTAAAGAAGAAAAAGTTCAGTTGATTAGTCAAATTGGGAGCGTGTATTGAAGTGTTTTCCCTGACTAAGAGATGGTATTAATGATCAGCAAAATCTTCAATTATTATTGACTTCTCTGTCACGAATTAAGTGAAGGAATTGTTCGAAAGAGTTGTCAAGTGACATAAATCCTTGGAGGTAACCAGTTCTAATAATGATATTAGTTTAGTCTATAATTAATTTTTTAATCAAAACCGATCTGAGGGTAGTCTCAAGTGTTAAATCCTGTCAAGGTGCTCCTTGTCAGAGAGGGGTTTCTTAAAAATGTGAGATTACTTGTGGGTTGAAGCCAGTTCTAAGAGGTTATATTTAAAAGTGCTTCAAGGGGCTGCTTTTATTGTTCTTGGCACTAAAGGCTGTTTTTAATTGTCTGAAGAAGTAAGGATGTGAACTAAAACTGTTGACCAGATGGAACTTTGTGATTAATTAGTACACTAAAAGCACAGCAGAAATGTAAATGAAGGAAAATACTGCAGGTAAATGCTCAAGGTTTCAGATTCTGAAATGAGACAGCCCTGTCTCACTTTTTTTTCTATGCAACACCACAGACTTTCCTTTCGCTTGTTTAGGATGGATACGGGGTTATTTATTTTCAAGGCTTTTTGTATATTCCTTGTCTTCAAATATATCCACCTATACATTGCATTATACATCACCCACGTGAGCTTGAAGAACACAGGTTGAAACCCTTATCCTGCTGGGTATTATGTCTTTACTCTGGGATGCTGGGTTTTTTTTAACTTCCGTAGTTGTGCCGCTGAGCTCATTTTCCCACAGTGCCTGGGGCATTTGAAGCAAAACCTGGTTTATGTTCTGCTTTTTTTAAATAAGTGATAAAATGTTTGTAGTGTGTGGGTATTTGGTTGTTATCATTATCATTTGTTGTGTACATGATGATACCCCTCTTACCCTCATACTGTATTTATGCCATTTCTATGTGTTTGGTAACTCTTCTTATGGTGAAATAAAACAGTAAACATTGCTTCCTCCTGAGAATGAAAAGAGGATGGTGGTGCCCTTGAAATTATTCATCCATCTTGTGGTTTAAATGATACTTATTCCTGTATGAACACCAGTGACATACTGAAGTGAAGAGTGAAATGCAAAGGAAAGTAAGCACTACTATTTAGTAGATTAGATGGAGGGATGCTATTGGGTTGGTTTGGGTTTTTTACGCTTGTAGATTCAGAAATACTTACTGCATTGCAATCCTGATTATGATTTCTCCATGGACCTGGTAAAGACAGTTAGTGACAAGCGTTAACTGAGAGCTTATGAACAGAGCCATATTGTGATAGCCTGGAGAAATGAGTGCTTTTGGGTACAAAACAGGCAGAACACAAGCAGCACAAACTTATTTCCTGGTTTTGCTACTTCTGTAGCTAGTGTCCTAATGGAGAGGACTGCTAACAAAGTTGAATTGAGTATTTCATCTTATGTCATTTATTCTGTCCTGGGGTTTTCTGTGGCACCATCAGTTCATGCTGACTGGTATGTACTGCTGCCCACCAGTAACAGCAGCTTGTGTTGCATAGGCTGCTGACTAACCAGAATCTTTCCTCTTTTGTTCTGAACTTATGACCTAGTTGCTCATGGGATAACTTTGCCCCATTGAAGACTCTTGGGGTGGTGTTTTGTTCATAGCTTCTATTTCATGGAATCAAAGAATGGTTAGGGTTTTTCCAGCCATTCAGATTTTCCAATTTATTCTTTGGAAAAAGTATGAGTAATTATGCGATCTTATGGTAAATAGCTGTATTAAAGCCATATGGCAGTGCATAAAATACATTGATAGCAGAATACCTCTTTTATTATTATTTTAAAGGTAAGGAGAAGAATTAAGTACTGTGGTTTTGGGAGAGTTGTGTTCTTTGGGGTTTTTTTTGGGAGGTGTGGTGTGTGTTTCTTAACATCATTTCAGATTAGATAAGAGTTCTTCTTCCATTGTGTAAGTGAAATTCTCTCTGTAGAAACTTTTATTAACCAATCAATCAGTTACTGCTTTGGGACTGAATGTGCTTCAGCTTCAGTAACTGATTACATCATCTCAGATTAGGTAGAATTCTTCCATTATGGAACTGAAATTCTCTCTGTAGAAACTTTTATTAACTGATCAGTCAGGAACTGCTTTGGGACTGAGGTGCTTCAGTAACTGATTAGTAAATTGCAGTCTGAAGCCAGAATGTAAGAGAGACAGAATGTGCTTTGCCCATATTGGGGCAGTGGCTGATTAAGTTTTAATAAATCGGATAATCTTTGAAGTTTATATTTCCTCTTTGCCTTGTCCAGTATAGTAATACGTGCAAGGAATTCAGTACAAGCCAGCAGCAGCACGATACATTTTGACTCTGTCAGAAGGCTGCTTCTAGGGGCCTTGCTCAAACAAAAGTCTCTGGAGACTTCAGTAAGAGTTTGGGATTGATCCCAGAACTGCTGCTAAAGCAAAACTGAATGAAGTAACATATGTTAGGTAGCTGCAATAATGCCTTTGCCTAAGGGACTTCAGAAACACCTTTCTAGCTTTGCCATATACCCTTCCTTTTCCTCTCCGAGTATTAGCATTAATAATATGGTAGCACAGCTTTCTGTCAGAAACTTTACTTTTCAGAGTAGTATTTCTCTTGGTGCTTACTGTAGTGGCCTAAGTAGTTGTAACGGTATATGAATCCATTGCTGGCTTCTAACAATCTTTTTATCTGTCTTCTGTCTTTTTCTGCTACTGTATAGATTAATAAAATACATAAGTGATTGCCTAGGAAGCCTTTTTTAATCAGGGTAGTGTTGGTATGAGAATACGTGATACAAATTGTCTAGTGACTTGGTAGAGTATGTTTTTAATGCATGTACAAAAGAACCTTTCTGCTAGGCCGGGTTTGCAGAGTACACTGTGTATTGGAAGGCTCTGTGATGTACCTGGCCTCAATTGTGTGCTTTGGATTACCACTGCCTATGATTACTGAGATGGAAATACAGTGAGACAGTATTTTGAGTGGACATACAGCTGCCTTACACATGGCTGAGAGAAATACATCTGTGTATCAAGAGATTTTATTTTTCCAATTACTCTCTGCTATCTTACGGCACTAGAGAGGAACTAGTTCTGGGAGCATTTTATTTCTGCTATAGGAGTTGTGCAAAGCTTACTATTTCTTTTAGGTCCTGAAAGGGAGAAACTTCCTTTTTCAGTCCTCTTCCCCAAAGCATGTCTGTTCTTTTCTTAGAATGTTCCAAAATGTGGAATTAAGCATTAACTGGAAAAAATACTACACAAAACAAGTGGACAGAAATGAAAATAATTATGACTTGCAGTGATTGAAAACACAAAGGACAAGAGCAGTACAGTCAGCTGTGCTCTGAAAGGTGCTGATCTTGACATGCTGTATTGTAAGTATGTGTATGTAGTGTTTGGTAACACAAAGTAGCTTCTCCCCTCAATAAAAAGGGGTAAACTACCTTTTGTGGTAGTTTCTTTGCAAATTCTGTTCTCTCATAATTACAAAGTCTTGCTTGTGATCATGTTTACTTGATCTTTTCCCTCCTAATATCTCAATGTTTCATTTTAAAATCCTTTTATTATTGTTATACAGAGAAAGCAAAGACATATGTTTAGTCAGGGTGATTTTACTCTAACTTAAGAAGAAAGAGTGAGAAAATTTCCATGAAAAATAAAGAGTTTGTGTATCTGCTAACCTCTTCAGAACTGAACACAAAATGAATGTCTTGTCTCCTTGTACCAAAGAGTGCTTCAAACATTTGAAAATGCGTGGTAGTAACATGGTAAATAAGCAGCACATTGTGAATATATCTTTCAAAGGCCAAGGAATAACTTAAATACTCTTTTAAATTGTGGTTGATATAAAGCATAGCCAGTTGGATCATGTATAGGGTAGTTACTTCTGACAAGTTAATTTTGCAAGTGTCCTATTAAGCTATTCTTTCATAGCTTATCTCTTCACAGTGTGACTGTATTCACTTGGATGTTCAGGCTTAAATTTCTATTATGCATTTAAGTATGGATCCAAATCCATGTTACATGAATTCATTGAATTCAGAGTGTGAACCCCCCAATCCAGATAACTAGACCGGCTTAAATTAAGAGGATGTGAGGTTTTCTTAATTTTTTTTTCATTATCTTTTTTTTAAGTGGTAGCAAGTATTTCTTAATTACTTGGCTTCTATTTTATTTTTTTTAAGATGCAAATATTCATGTTCTCATTTTCTCTTTAAATTCACTTTAACAATCTAAAGTCAAATTTAGGAGAGTGGCTTCTCATGAAGCCACCAGACTTCCAAAGCTGGGACTTTAGATGGAATACCCAAATATCAAAATGGACCTTTGAGTTAGAAGATACAGAACTACCATCTCTTATAAATGTTATAAAGTAAATATGAAGTGAATATGGAATGTTTTATCTTAGAGATCACTGGTTGGCACTTGGTATTTTCACCTGATAATGGAAGCTATTGATTCACTATGGTTGGTTGAAGTAAAAGTAAACCAAGTCAGGAGCATACTGTGATTATTCAGAAGGTTCAAAGGGCGTCTGTAACCTGCTTCAATCAGTCAAGTGTTTGTTTAGGAATGAACTAATATTGTGCATTAAAGATGGACTTTGGCCTCTAGAAGCTTTTTAAAACAGAACTTAAAAAAATTAGTATCCAGTGCATATCCTCCGAGTGAGCAGAGCAGGATTAGGGAACTGCCGCACCATTAATCAAGCCAGTGATTATACCAAACTGAAAACTCAAGGGACCAAACTTACTAGGCCCTAGGCAGGTAATTTACATGATCTGCCCTGGTATTAGTGAGGCAAAGTCAACACAATATATAATACTGATGGTAGCTAGTGTTTCCTTGCTGTCATCTGTCCTGTTTTTTCCCTTGCAGAGAAATGTCTGTAGTGGAAATGGGACCACATCAGAGCATTAGCTGAACCTTCATGATTCTTGGCTGCTGGCAGAGAAGTTTGTAAATTGCAGTTCTAAATCCCTTCTCTGAGGGGAGAGATTGAAAGAAAGAGAGGAGCATGTTCATCACAGACATGACAGGAAACCTAGACTAGTGCCTTCTCCTCCTTCCCCTAAATTAAGGCAGGCATTGATTTAAGTGCACATACACCCCCATTTTCTGATTAAATTCAGATGGGCACTCACATGCAGACTTGGGTACCTACATGGCTCTTTCCAGTCAGGGCTTAAGTATTTCTGAGTTCATTCCTTTGTCTATTTTGAAATTTAAGCTATAAGTGGATCTTGACAGCAGGTTTTGCACAGGGATCAAGATACTGGGCTGTATCATCCCACTCGCATATTTGGATTAATTTCATATCTATTCTGTAACTCTCACATTGATGACTGTTTGAACACAACAAAAACCTAGCTTTCCCTTGCATTGGCAGAAAGCCACTAAGATGAGAGGAGTGGCAGGCCAGGCTAGAACAGCATGTGTTGGGAAAGAAAACTGGAAGTTTTGAACATGACTTGGATTTCCAGGGCTGACAGATAAGCCCAGCAGATTGATCACCAAGTTTCATCAGTGCTGCCCAGCAATATCTGAAAGCTGCAGTGATTCTTCTTCCCAGACTCTTTGAGATTGACTTTCTCAGAGTCTTTGCACTCCGTAGAGGACCCTCCACTATAACTTACCAAGTAGGTCAGGATGCCAAGAAACCCCATCTTCCCTAGGACTTCAGAGTTTATGTCCATCCCATGCACTGCTCTTTAAGTGCCGCTGACCTAGGCTTCTTAAACATGGCTTGTCTAATACTGTATATCTACCTACTTATTAAACCAAACAAAAAAGTCTGACCTTCAGTATTTGTCCACTGAGCTATTTCTCTAAGATTAATTTTGTAAGAGATAGCTGAAAATCACTTTATATATTGGCTTTCATATCCAACTGTGAAATATCTAGTGGATAATAGCAATATAAATCTTCCACACAGATCTTACAGCACTGTCTCTCCTCTTTTTTCAGCACAGTTACAATAGGTCTGGGTTCAGATTCACATTGTTCCCTCTTGCATCATTGTACCTGAGAAAATAACTGCAAAAAGCAGTCTTCCAGGGTATGCCTCTGTGACCGCTGTTTTGGTGCAGATAAGTGATAACTGCTGACCAGTAATACAACACATACCAGTTTTAGTGTAAGTACCCTTAGCTGAGGCAAGAAAGCTTCCCCAGATTTCATTCTGATGATGATGACAGCAAAGCCGCAGCAAACTCCTGTTCCCTGAATTTTAGTCATGATAGCATTAGTGATGCAAAAGTAGTGTGTTTTGGTGGGCCTTCAAAAGAACTTTAAACCCATGAGGGTTTTCCAGGTAAGAAGCATGTTCAAGCAGCTTTTGAGCAGGTTGTCCCAGAGTTGGTGTGAGAAAGCTGAAGAGGTGGTTAAGATTTTGAATGAAGAAATGAAGGAGTATTCCTCTGAGTGTTGGCAATGCAGGATTTCAGAAAAACTGATTAAGTACCATTTCATTAAGATGTAATTTAAAACCAACCTGATGTTATTCTAAGTTATAATGGAAGTTGAATTGCTTTTCAACAGTCCTGTGTGTTAGCAAAGTGCAGATGTGGCTGAATATTTTATTCCCATAATCAGAGGCCGCAAACAGAATTGTGGTGCGGTTGAAGCTTGGTTTTCATCAGTGCTAGTTTAAATCAAACCTTGGTGGAATGAGGAGGATGTGATTACAGCCATATGAAATGATTGTAGTCTAGGCTGGTATCCAGTTCGGAAGGTCTGTTCATTGGGCAGAGGATTTTCTGAATGGGCTGCACCTGCTCTGCTGCCTGGTAGTAACCGGGTGAATGCGGTACCTGATGTCCTATGGCTTGGGCTGCTTCCTGCTTTGACTACTGATTTGCCACAGCAATTATTACAGCTATAATACAGTAGTTGTGTATTGCCTGATTTTGATGTCTAGATTCAAAGATGTTTTAACCTTCAGTTTCAGAGTTTGTTCATGTATTTCATAAATACATGATTAGTAAAATCTAATATTTATATTTTCCATTTTATGTCACTGCACTAGTATTTAATCTTAATTTCATTAGTTATATATTCATTAGTATAAGCAAACATTGGGGCTGGATTCATTATTCATGGATGGTGAAATGAAAAGCACAGGAAAAAATGCTCTTTAGGGTATTTGAGCAAGGGGTTAGTCTAGTTTGCATATTGGGACAATTCAGGCTAGCCAAACACTGACTGACAACCCATTCCACTAGTTTCGAATGGAGATGGGGAGGGGCAGATACAGTCAGAGAAGATGTGGTTTGTGTATAAAGTGTGTGTGTGTATATACATATACACATTATATATATTATACATTATATATATAATAAATATTTTATATATTATATGTATAGGCCTTTAGGAAAATTCCTTAGGAAAAGGGAAATGAGTGCCCTATCTGTTCTTCCTTTCTTATGCAAGATGGAAGTAAATGGCCTCTTACAGTCTGAATATAGTTGCCATGTGAGTGTCTACAAAGTGACAGAGGCATTGTCACTTCTATTATCAGGTCTTGGTGTAGGCATCTTTTACTGTATCTGCTGTTTTCTCCATGTGTATGCCAGATGTAAACACTGTTTCTCCTTCAGAGAATGAGATGTGTCCCTGCATTGGTATATTGGCAGAAGCCATAACAGACTGTAGGGTTGTGCTAATGTGTGGGACTGTGGGGAGGGCTGGCTGAGATATGGTCATGGCTTTGTCGTCTTATCTAGGATTCCAGTTGTGCTGCTTGTGCATTTGCTCCAGCAGTAGAACAAACTTTGTCTGTTTTGTTCCTTGGCATAGGCATGTGAAACTAATGGCACACTCATGCTTTCAGTTCAGCGAGATTGAGATGTAAATTACTAAACATTCTGTTTCACTCTGTCCTTCAGAAAAGTAGATGAAGTTCCAGATGTTGACAATAGTTTTTGTGTTGAATTGTTACCTCATTACACAATCTCAAGGATTGAGGAGCAAATATTTTGGGTCAAACCCTTCAGTCTTCACTAACCTGGGTAATTCCTTGATTAGTAAATAAATAGTCCCATACAGTTTCGTACTTAACAGAGACTATTTACTCAAATGGACACGTATATCTTCAGCTTTTTTTTTTTAAATATATTTCAACGTAGTAAGGTTTAAAGATGGAATAAGCATAAGGTAGCAATCCAACTGTAATATTGATTAACTTGCCATCTTTGTCTGTATAATTGCATGAGATTTTGCAATGTTCATCCTGTTGGAGCCTGCAGGCATCCTGTTTGGTGTTGGTTCTTACTGGAAGATAAAATTACAAAGCTAAGAGGTTAATCACTGCAGTGGTGAACAGCTATTTTTATCAAGAGAGAGACCCCCAGAGACTTCTTGCCGGTGTGCTACGCTTCAAATAAAATTATTATTTGTACTCTCTTTCCCATCTGCCCCCATGCTTTGTTAATACTGCTGTGCTACCCATTAATATATCTTTTCATTCTCTCCCTCTTCTCTACCACCTCCTCCTTCAGCAAATAAATACTGTATTTGCTAAATTATGTGTGAGGGATGAAAAAATTTTTAAATGTTTTGAGGAGGAAATCGGATTATGTTTGGTATGCTGTGATTTGTTTGACAAATGAACGCAGAGGATAGGACATGCAAATATTGCAGTGTTCTTGCTTTGTCACTTTTTAAATTTCTCTTAATTTCCTTTATTTTAGTTCCCAAGCACAATTAGTATGTGCATGTATTATGCAAGATAATGTGTATGTCGTCCTAGAATTTACAAGCTTTTCTAATTTTTTGGAAGAGAGAAATGAAGCACAGCGCATTGGAGAAGTTGGAAACTTTGATGTATTGCTTCTCAGTTGCAGTAATGCATAGGTTTGGTTTCGGAAGCATATTCCCATGCCTTTTCCAGCCATCCAGAAGCCTTTACAGTGGATTGTACTTCCTAAGATACTGTTTATATTCGTTAGCCTATTTTTTTTTCCCCCCTTGCCAATTCAGGTATTTTCTGTAGGATTTTTATCCAATAGGAATTCTTTTTCAGCTAATACTAGCCATTGTTTTTGAGTCTTCAAGCCTGGCAGTTCTGCTTGCAGCAGCTTTCAGTGAGTGAATGAACATTTGCACTAACCTAGGTCATAAAGTGGAAATGGGTTAAAATGGTGAGCAGTTACATGCTACAAAACAATTTGAAAAGGAGAGTATGGAGCCAATCCGAGAATATGCTTGAATCACAAGAAATCATCTGTGTCTGGGCCTGTACTCTAGGGGTGTTCCTGACAGGTGTTTGTCTAACCTGTCCTCAAGGGCCACCAGCAAGCAGTAGGTATTTCCTACGCCAGTATCTTCAGTAATGCAAAACTAGTTACCACAGATCTCTTTGGTTTTTTGCTGTGATTGACTACTCTTTCATGTTCTGTCCACAGTGGATGGGCAGAACAAATTAATCCCTTCCTCTTTGCAGCAGTCCTTTATAATATGTTGTGACTCCTACTAGTACATTTCTATTTGATCACTTAAAGCTAAATTGTCCTATCTCTGTCTTTCCTTATAGCTAATATGTTTTAGGTCCCAGATCTCTCATCTTCTCTGAACTCTCCCCATGTAGTCTGTTTTTCCTGAAATGTCATACACAAATGTGGATTCATAGCTTAGCTAGCTTAGGTGATGCATTACTTGTGCTGAATAGTTATTTCACTTTCAGCTTATGTTCATGCCTACAAATGGGATGTCTACTTTTCTTACTGTATGGTACTAAACCAAAGAAATATGAAATTATTTATTTCATATTTGTGATTCAATGTATCAATTAGAATTTACCAACAGAACTGATACCTAGCAGGGTGTTCTCCACTGTGTGTTTTGTGCAGTTATTATTCCTGCCTAAGTGTATGAACTTGACATGAGCACTTTCCAATTACTATTAGAAGTTATGTCATTTTTGTGAACAGACTAATTGTGCTGCTTAAGAGAAGGCAGGTCTACCTCTTCCCCGTAAAAGATACGATAGCAACACAGAAATAATTTTAATGATGGTAATTGAAAAAAAATAGATGATGGTAATTGAAAAAAATCAGATGGTGAGTAAGTCTTCTCTAGGGAATTTTTCTGGGATTTAATGCTGTTGTGGTCCATTTGACTTCTTAGTAGCACATTAAGTTTTCTCTTTTGAGTAGTGTGGATTTTTTTTTTTATTCCTATTCTGAAATAGGTGGAAGAGGAGACGTTTTGAAAATCTGTCTTTGCAAACTTAACAGTGGCTTGCAGTCAGAGGTGATGGTTGCAAAATTTCTGCCATATGGAGCAATGCCAATATGGTTTGTCCTGTCAGATCTAAAATTGTCTGTTAGGATTTCAGACACCTGTAGAATTTTAGGGATGAGATGGTCTTTTTAGCTAATTTTTCTAATTTTAGCTAATTTCATTTTCATAGTGTTATCTTACAGGACTGAAGTCTGAGTATACATTTGAATGTTAGAATATGCATGTGCTAAAATAGTTATTTTTAGAGACAATCCTATGTATGGACAATAAATTGAAATTATCTGTCAGGAGAACTCTAATGGAATGAAGTTTGTGCAGGAAAGGAAGCTCTGCCCATCTGCCTGGGACACTTGAACTGCATATGATAAATGGATTGTAAGACCTCTTCTGCCTGAAGTTCTTGAGAAACCATCACAGTGCAGCCTAGCAATTATGGTTGACTAGATGGAAAGAACATGACCTCCTCCTAGATCATGGCTTATATAGACTTTTTTCAGAGGATCAACTTTAGAAGGAAGAACAGCAAGTCTTTAATACCTTGTTTGACTTTGGTTTTTGGTTTGGGTTTTTGTGGGGGTTTTGGTTTGTTTGGTTTGGTTTTTTTTAATCCCCCAAAACTGAAACAAAATGCCCCACCACAAAACCCAGAACACAACCAAAAAAAACCTAAAGAGATGAAGGAGGAAAGACTGAAGTGGTGGCAGTTGTCGTAAGTCTGGGAACGGTCCAAAACTCAAAATGTTTTCTTCTTCCTCAGTGACATAGGTATTTCCATCAGCATCCTTGGTCACTGAAAGACTGCCATTTTGAGACCTCCATGGGGGCCAAGATTTGTGACATCTTGACTTTCACTGTCCACCTGATCCCTAGATCAGAGATGGTGATTCAGTCTCGGGAGACCATGATGAGGATTATTAATGTTTACTGTTGTCATCCTTTGGATTTTGTTAAAAAGGAACTATGGCTGTGGGGAAATTCAGTGACTGATTTGCAGCTATTGTTGCATAATTGCAACAATAAACACTGAGGTGAGATGCAGTAAATTGCCCTAGTAATGATTTTTAAAGAACCATCTGTGGCCTGATACTTCTGGGTCTTTAAAATTGATGTTGTTCAGAAATCTGTTGTGGCATACAGGTGGCCCATTTGGTATTTGCCTGCTAATCTGTATTTACTGATAATCAGCAGTGGCCTGTGTTGGTGGGGGATACCTCCACAATGAAAAACAATGGTACTTGTCATTTGGTTTGGAACAGAAGCTCTCCTCACAGGCTATAACACAGTGTTTTATTTTGATTGTCAATTTCCCCCAAGACTGAATTTCCTGAAAAGGGTGAACAATAAGCCAAATGCTCATTATTTGGCTTCATGTAGTTGAACACAGCACAACAATCTGATATAATTGATTCAATTCTACTAAGTAGCATATGATGATGTTATTTTAGGTGCACTATACAGGGGAAACACTAGGAAGAGAAACACTCTAGTGTCATGTCCTTATCTAGTGACCTTCAAAGCTGACAGATCTGTATTACTGAGTCTTAAGAGAAAAAAAAACAAGAAGAGAAAAACAAACAAAACACCCCACTCAGTGCACCGAACCAACCAAAGCCCCCCAGCATTTCAGTCTATTAAAAGCAAATCCTGGGTCACCTGAAGACATTAGTCAAAGTTGATACCAAAGATCCACATTTAATTTATATACCTTTCATCCCTCAGCTCCTTCTGCTAGCTTTTATTTGTTTATTGGGCCAAAATCAGCTAAATCGTATTGCCTATTCTGTGCCAGTTTTGCAAGCAGAGCCTCATAGGGTGGTGTAGAGTAGAGGAATAAGTTCCTGTGCCAGGGAATTTGAAAGAGATGTTACTGCTTGACTGATTATCTTTAAAGTGGGCAGTTTAGGATGAGTCTTGCAATCAGTAGTTGTCCTTGCTGAGGAAGTGAGAAGTATCACTAAGAAGTATATGTTATGCCATCAGCTAAATCTTCCAGCGCCTTAAGTTAGCAGGTCCTCCCACAGGAAGCCTGCCACTAGGAAGGTAGAGAATACCTCATAGGGAAACCAAACTTAAAATGATAACTTTACAGCATTCTTGTGAAGTGGCAGTACTTGTCAGTCAAGCTGGCTTCCATGTAAAATAATGCATTGAAATGCCAGGCTGGACAGTGTAGTTAAAAGGCAGGAGCGCATTGTGGCCATAGCAAAATTTCCAAGTAATGTGTGTTAGAGTGTGGACGTAACTATATTATCCTAGTGTTTTGCTATTTTAGCATTTCCTATGCCTTTCATTTAGAAAAGCAATACTTTATTCCATAGATGTCTCGCTTGTCACTACTGAGCACTTAACTGTAGTACCAGCCACAGAAATGTATTTCTGTCATATGTTAAGGCCTGGATTTTTATGGCATTAAACAGAAGATGAGTATTAATAAGAGCTTTGAAAAGCTTCGTTCCATTTTGGCTAGGTTTTCTTATTTACAAGGAAAAGATTTAAAAAATAGTTTAAAAAGAAGCTCACCTGGTATTTGTCTGGAGTTTGTTGCTGACCTGTTGAAAACTGTGTTTTGAAGATGGTCTGTTAATACTAGTTAGAATTCATGTTGTATAGTGCTGGTCAGTTAGGAACTGGTTACTGAACAGAGCCTTCCCCTACTCTCCCACATATGCCTTAAGGTACTGAATAAAATGAATGATAGGTCCAGACGGGACAGTAAATTCTGAGACCTAGAAAAGGAAGTATTTTAGTAGAAGGTATCTGTTCATCTATATAATTTTAGCCCCATTGTACTACTTACTGCTTGTAGTGCCTTTCCATCAGACACAAAAGCTTACTCCATATCATTTTTATTCAGAAAGTATTTCAGATTCCACTGGTTTCTGACCTCTAGTTACGTTTTGACTAGTTTATGATAAAGCTTGATTTGGTAGTTTCTGAAATTAGTATGCTGTTAAAAAGGATGGCTTTAATTGAAGTCTAAAACAAAACCTGACGGGAAAGATTAAGGATTAGCAAAAGCAGGGTGAACTGTTGTCGTGGTCTAAGTCCAGTCAGCCACATGCTCACTTGCTCACTCTCCCATCTCTTCCTTCCCCACATGCTCCCAGAGGGATGAGGAGGAGGAGGAGAATTGAAAGAATGTAACTCCCACAGGTTGAGATAAGAACAGTCCAGTAACTAAGGTATAACACAAACCCTTGCTGCTACCACAAGTAATATTAATGACTAGGGAAATACAAGGGAAGAGGATGCAACTGCTCACTACCAGCCAACAGATACCCAGCCTGACCCAGCAGCAATCTCACCCTTCCGGGGGACTGCCCCCAGTTTATATAGTGGGCATGATGTGCTGTGGTATGGAATACCTCTTTGGTCAGTTTGGGTCAGGTGTCCTGTCTCTGCTTCCTCCCAGCTTCCCCTCCTCCGTGGCAGAGCATGAGACTCAGAAAGTCCTTGGTCAGACTAAATATTACTAAGCAGTAGCTAAAAACATTGGTGTTACCTCCACTGTTCTCAGGCTGAAAGTCAAAACCACAGCACTGCACCAGCTACTAAGAAAGAGAAAAATGGCTGCTACTGCTGAACCCAGGACAGCCGTTGTACAGAAATCTTTATTTCAGATAACCTTAGTTCATTGCAGAATAGAAACTATGGGAAATAGCATTAAATCCTACAATCTTAAGCAGTAAGTGCTGAAGATTTTGTATAATAATGTATTTAATCTTAAGAAGTTTTTTAGCTTATTTCAAGTGTTTATGCAATGTTTAATTTCATGTCTTTTGCTATAGGGTTCAGCCAAATCCCTTTAAAGTCAATGAGAAGATAATATTTCACTTTTATGTCAATAAGCTCTGCATCCAATACTATGACTTATGAAGCTCTGTGTTCTTATTATTGCACTCTACTGATAGTACATTGGCCATTCAAGTAGCCAGGACTTTAAACAGATTTTGAAAAAATGAAACTCTTCGCAGCTTGCACAAAATAGAAAACAAATTTGGATTTTTTTTAATGTTTTGCCTTTCTTCATAGAAATGTTCCTTGGGTATTATCTCTACCATTGCGGATAATGCAAATGTTATCAGGCAACGCTTAAACTTCAGTACCTGTCTGTGTTATTTCATGTGAAGATTAAATCCTTAGCTCACTTGTCCATGCTTGTTTTTGATCATAGCGTTTATAGCAGTCTATAACTTGAGTAAAAATAAAAAGAAGTGGAAGAAGGAGGCTTGCAAATACTCAAATGTAGAAGGCTGATACTGTCACGTTCACAACAGCTACATTTTGTAAATGGGTTCTTTCTTGAACACCTTCATAGTGCTTGGTTCCTATGCCTCGGAGTCTTCTGGTATCCCCCACCTTTATGAGAAAGAAATTATTCTATTGAAGGAACATCTCTCACCATCAGATCAAGCTTCAAGACACTAATAACCTGTTTTTATACACAAAAGGTGTATGATTGAAATCCAGGCTGTGACAACCTTCCTACTAATTTGTTCTTGTCTTCTGCAGCAGCTGTTACTTTTCTGGATTGCTGTTTTGTTTTTTCCCATTTTCTCTTGCACTGTCCATGATGATGCATACTGGTGAGAATATGTGCTGCCAGTCTGTCTGTTTCTTGTTTGGTTTGTCTCTCTTGGGTTTTTTACCACTTACTACATTTAGTGCTCAGTAGACAGTCTAGTAGACAGGATCTCATGCTTGTATTAAGTCAGTCCTTTTACTTCTAAGTTAGTGTTTGAAGTTCACATCAGCAGTGATAAACACTCATCATCTTGTTCTTCAGTAGCCAGTGTGAAATGTGTTAATGATTGCAGTGACGTTTATAATGGATATACTGGTTTGCTTATCTGTAGCTGACTGCTGACTGCAGCTGGCGGGCCAGAAGAGAATGGGAAGTGGAGGCTACTTTACCTTTTTTTTGTCACCTGACGTGAACTGCATTCATGCAGTGTTTTGTCTATGCCTCAAATCTATGCAGAAATTCAGCTTTCACAGTTTTTAATCTGTGCCCCTCAAGTGCAGTACAATTAAACTGAAACTACTGGTTTTGGAACACAAAAGCTTTATGCTTTGTAAAATTTTTAGTGCTAGGAACTTCTGTGTAATTGTATCTACTTTAGTAGAAATCCACAAAGCTTAGGGAAAACAGAAATCCCCCCACGTATGACACGATCCAATGACTGCAGTGTGATAATGTCTATTGCATGTAATGTATGCCTGCTCATACACACTGCACATCCTGCATGTATTTACAGTCCTGGCTGTTCCCCTTCTAAGCCACTGTATAATGCTTGCACAAAGCTATTCCTTGGTGCTTTGAAGGACAAAGTAAATGCAGCTTGCTTGCTTGAATGAGAAAGTGGTATTTCAGCCTTACACAGGAGTTCTTGCTATGCAGAGTAATGGTTTAAGTTGACCAGATCCTCAGAAATGAGCAAAGGAGGTGTTTTGGACGTGGTAGATACTGAGTTTACAGTAGTGATCACAAAACCATTTGTAAACTGCACCATAGCAGCTGCCTAGAAGAACAAAATTTCATGTTCTGAATGCTGTATTAATTTGAGGGAAAGCACTGAGCTTTACTTCTTTGTTCCTTTGTATGGTACAGAAAAGGAACCTGTTGTTCCAAAAGTTGGTTCGTTTTGCTAGGAGGAGAGTTGGGCAAGAGAGATGCAGAATTTTGTGCCTGTGTTAGAATTTCATGACAATATGTAAGCAGTTCTATCTCTCCTCAGCTGTCAGTAGCTCAGAGTCTTCTACTTTGATTAGACCTGTGACTAAAAAAATTACCATAATCCACTGACAGGCATGACGAAAGCCATAATAAGACTGATAACAATGTGTCAGTTAAGAGGCTATTATATTTTACTGCCTTACTACAGCAGACAAAAACCATTCAGACTTACCAGTGATATAAGTAAAGCCTTTTAAAAATCTGTTGCCTGCACAAGTCTTAATAATACTTATTATGCTGATGGGAGACAGAACTAACATATGCACCTGTTTACATGAGCATTTAGATGTCGACAGTTTTACTGCAGGTGTACAGAGTAGCTACAAATAGAGGGCCTTGAGTTTTCTCTTCTGTAAGAAGGAAACTTACAGATCTGGGCTAGAAGAGATGTATGGCTTTGAAATGTTATTTGATGACAGCTCAGGCCTGCAAAGCCCTTTTTGTGGCAACTTAACAGGATACTAGATACCTGTGAAGGGAGACATGCTCTCTGCTTCAGTCTCTACTCCTTTTTCCTGTCATCCATTACACAAGAAAGTTTTCAGAGTAAGTAACTAACAGGGTTTAGGAGGCCTTATGCAGCTGGAGCTTTTACTGTGCTTCTTTTTTTGTTTTGTCTTGGTTTTGTTTTGTTTTTTCTTACTTTGTATTTCCACTGGAGATACTTTACCTGGCTGTTGGATTCAACAGGCCAAAGTTCAGTATTGGCAAAGAAATTAGTGGTATTAGCTGTCTGCACTTGGGGTGCAAAGCAGGTTAACTGGGGACTGTGTTGATCCTCCTGTGTAAATCAAGCAGCTCTAGAGCACAAATTTGCAGTATGATTTTCCTGATGTCCAATTGGAATCTCCAAAGATTACAAAGACTGTGGTCAAGACAGCTTGTTAAATCTTCTGCTACTGCCAAGAAAAATGTAGCTCCATTACCACTGTATGTCTTCTAACAACCCATGGTCTCTTCATTGAACAAAAGACCAGCTCCTTCCATTGTGCCTAACAAATCGCATTTTGTAGGCTGTGATCATCTTGGTGACCTTCCTCTGGATGTTCTCAAATTCTCCATATCCATCTAGAACTGGGCACAGATTCCTGATGCTTTACCAGCCATCTTTAGAGGGAGATAACTATTTCCTTGATTTTTTGGCCATGCTTCTGATAGAGTCAAATACTTGGTTTGCCTTGGTCATTATGAATGGACGAACACTGTAGTTCATATTCAGCTTCATGTCTGTTTTGTCTCGGATTCCTTTCAACAGGGCTGAAACTTATCCAGCTGCTTCTCAGCTTATATAGCATATGCATATGCTGGGTTTTGCACACCAGGTGCAAAACTTTGCACTATTCTGGATTCTCATTGTTGCTGCTTGGCTCTTACTTAACAATGAGGACCTCAGTATTAATCCCTGGCGTGCATTTCTGACTTTTGACTGCCAGCCATTGAGCAGTCAGTACTCAGCTGTACTCCTTGAGCCCAGCAGTCCAGCCTGTTTTCAGCCTGCCTAATGATCTGTTCTTTGAGCTTGTACTTCTTCAGCTCCCAAAAACCTTAATAAAATATTTTCTTTCCTCATTGTTTCTGCATCTTGTATTTCTCTCCCTTCTCTTCATCTGTGAATTTCTTACTTAGAAAAATTGAAAACAGTTGGTCAGAACTGCTGACCCTGTTTGCAGGTTGGTAAAGCCTCTAAGTTATATTATATTGCTACTCCTCAGCATAAAAGACAGGTGTGTTTTTTTTTTGTTTTTTTTTTTTTTCAGGAGGGTTTAACACAGTCTTTCAGCAAGGTGTGGGAAAGGGTGGAATTTGTGACACTACTCAGGTGAACATGTTAGAAGTAGAGGAGTGCTTGTCAGACTTTCTATGGATCAAAAGATCTCAAGATACTTCTTTCATTTCCATTCAGCCATGTAGTTTTAAAGAAGACTTGAGAGAAGTGATGATAGATGGTAGTAAATATAATAGTGAGCTCCTTTTGGGCAACCAGAGATTTATTTCTTTTGACTAAAGGAATCAGTCCACCAGAAACTGTCTTAACCCAGAGAAGTTTTAAATGCCCCATCCCTGGAAACATTAAAGTTCAGGCTGGATGAGGCTGTTGAGCAACCTGATCTAGTTGAAGATGTCTCTGCTCATTGCAGAGCAGCTGGTCTAGGAGACTTTTGTAGATCCCTTCCAACCTTTTTTAGTAATCTACTTAGAAAACATTTTTAATATTGACAAGCAGAGTGCATTATCTGTGTTTGGTTTGGTGAGGGTCCCTGCAGTGGTTAGTCGATTCCCTTGTCAGTCAAGTGTTAGCAGGCTGTTAATTGAGGTTCTGCTTGCTTTCTTTTAATGCTCATGTGCATGCGGAGTAATAGTGAAGCTCACGCAAACAAAGAATTATCTCATTCTGCAGACTATAAGAGAAAGTGCAACTGTGTGTTGCAGCTGCATATGTGGCACTTAATGGACATTCTCTTTGCGTATTGTCATGGCTTTTATATAGTGCATAGAAAGTACTGGTTTTTTTCTTGTACTTCCTGTATCTTCATCCTGTCCTTCTCAAAACCATCCTAATTCATATCCATAATCTACAAAAACTTCATTATTTTTAGTCCTCTGTCTCTCAAAATCTCATATTTGTATGCACACACTGACTAGATGCTGACAACATTTGGTGACATGGACAGTGGGATTGAGTGCGCAAGTTTGCCGATGACACCAAGCTGGGTGGTTCAGTCGATACGCTGGAGGGAAGGAGTGCCATCCAGAGGGACCTTGACACGCTTGTGAGGTGGGCTGATGCCAACCTGATGAAGTTTAACCATGCCAAGTGCA
>JAOEHX010009375.1:15167-26771 GCA_025448015.1 Bolborhynchus lineola | reverse complement strand
AAAAAATCAGTCTCACAGACAGGCAGCCTTTGTCCAAAGGTGTAATTACAGGATAAATATGGGATGCAGACCAAGAAATGCGGTCTGGTCAGGCATGCAGTCTCTTAAGAAAATGCAACAGAAAACAAGGCTGTATTTAAATGCTGAAATGTCCATGTGTGCTGTGGCCCCCGGTTCCTCACTGGCCCATGGGTCCCACCGCCGACCCAGGCAGTGAAGCCATAGCTATGCTCCATGAGGGAGCCATACTGAGCCCCACAGTGGGGTGAAGGGCAAGGGCAGATCTGTCCCAGCGGGGCTGGGTGAGGACACACAGTTGCTTGGATGATGGGTTTCCCTCCAGCTCTGGTGCAGAAGTCCCATCTGATAGAGCTGTGAGGGGACACAGGGGATTAGCTTGTCCGATCTCATTAAATGGAGATACAGCAGCGGGACAGGAAAACAGGACAGGGGTCAGGATGGCCAGCAGAGCAGCCTCAACAGCGGATGTTTGGGACAAACCTTATCCTAAGCTGTGAAAGGCTTTTTTATGCATTTCATTGGGCCTTCCCGGTGGCTTGGCTTCATGGCCCGGTAGACATCCAGCATGCCAGCTGCTGGTAGCAGTTTGCTGCCTCTGCCATGCATTAAACTGCACAGCACCTAAGGTGGTATTTCAGACCTGCTTGCCTCAGTGTGCTCTCTTACTTGCTGGGCAGCAGCACCTTCTGAGTCAAGCAAGAATTGCCTCTCCACAAAAAGGCCATCCACGCCAGCACAGCCTCAGTGAGCCCTGAGTGTGTCCGAGGAGGCACAGGAACAGCAGGGTGTACCTGCCGTCCAAAGTCAAGTCTGGATTAGACCAGCGGAGGGAAGCAGTAACCAGAAAGATCCTATTTAGAGGGGAGCAGCGCATACATAATTTATTAAAGCTTCCAGTGGTGCTACACCATCTTGTGTTACCTGCAATAACCCTAAGGAGAAGCAGGCTTTGCCTCTGTCCCACAGGGCACATGTCCCCTTACTGCTCTGAGCTATTTGCAGCAAATGTCTCTCTGGTGACAGTAAGCATCACAAGCCCAAATTTCTCCCCAAATACAGCTGTGGCTGAATGGGTGAGCCCAGAGGCAGCACAGCTGCAGGCACTCACCCATGTAGGGCAGGTTATAGAAGGGCCCTGTGTTCGGGAAGCAAGGGGTGACAGGGTGGGGTCTCTTTTATTTGTTTGCTTGTGTTAAGGCAAGCCTGGTCCTTCTGGGAGTGGTTTCATTTCTGAAAGCTTGGATCCCTTGAAAAGAGGAGGGATTTTTTGCCATTGGTGTGCATGAAGGAAGGGTGAGGCTGCATTTGTTCTCTGCTGTGGGTTTCCTGTGTGTTCCACTCGAGTGCAGGTACATGGCTGCTCTAAGGCATTGCTTCTTGCTGAGGCTTTCCCAATGCATGTTTTTAATTCCAGATCCATGGCTTTCCTCCTATAGAGAAGGACCAGGGCAAGGTTTGGTAGTGGCCAAAACAGGGTAAGTAGGAGGGACAAACCTCCCCCAGTCAGCAACAGAACTCATCTGCTTTAGTACCTAAAGGACCTGCATGTCCCTCGTGACTTCTCAGTGCATCTGGCATGGCATGGGGGTCACGGCTGTGTGGGTTTAATAGGAGCAATTAGCCCCTGTGGAAATCTGCATGTGTTGGGGTGCGTTTCCTTTCTGCCCTGTGACATTTTTGACAGGAAGCTGGAGGCCATCCAGGAAGAAATGCTCATGCTTAGCTAGGAATGACAGGCTGGAGCCAGCCGGGGCTGGGGCAGTGCAGGTGAGAAGGGGCAGTTGTCACTATCCCCTCTGGCCTCCCCTCTTTCTTTGTATTTCCCTTTGTTTTTTCTTGCTTTGACCAAGCCCCAAGGCTCCTCCATGCACAGTCAGATGGGAAGGGGATGCTGGGCACCCTTCTGACATCCCCTTCCTGCTCTGGCAGCAGAGCAGCTACTTACCCCTCGCGCTGTTTTGCAAAGCAACAATTAAAACTTTATTTGCTCTGCAAAAGCCAACCCAATGGATACTTCTACAGGAACACAGGAGAGGCGTTTGCCTGTGATCATTGCCCTGGGTCCAGCACGTTCCGCTCATGCTGGCCAAGCTCTGTGGGCTTTTTCTAGTTCACAGCTGTGGAGTATCCATCTGACCTCGGTGACACGGCAGCTTTCCCAGCAGGAAGCCTCCAAACAAAACCCAATTCACTCTTCTAACCCAGGGCTGCTTGTGATGCTGAGAGCTGCGTGCGAGATGAGGAGGGAGTGATGGCTCTCCATTGCCTGCAAAGGGTGAGGGCATCGCCCATGCTACTCAGTGCAAAGGAAAACCCACTTCTGCGTGCTCTCTGCAGCCGGACGGTGTCGGGCACCCTGGGCTCACACCTTGAGGCCGGATGATCCCTGGTGTGCGATGTGGCTGTGCTCGCAAACCTCCGCAGCAGGCTCATTGCGGGCGGCTGCTCGGGGCTCCAGCATGGCTGCTCCCTGCCCGCTGGCCCCGCACTCCTCAATGCTGCCTCTGTTCTCACTCTTGGGTCAAAAACTCAGCTTGTGTGAGCTCAGCCCCGACACTGCTCATGGCTGCAGCGGCAGCACACACCTCCCGGCCAGCACACGCAGCACAGCTGCGGCCAGCCGCTGGCTCTAGTGTGTTGGTTTTGCCTTTGGCCAACAGCTCTGGCTGGGACGAGGTGACGTGTGGCTGCTGGCCGCACCTGGGGGCTAGCGGCAACCCCTCAGGGCTCCCCCAGCTCATGGAGACAGCTGCTGCCCTCCACCAAAATGCCTGGCTTCTCCCATGGGTAGCTGCTGGAACCCAAAATACAGAGAGAGCAAAAGGATGTGCTTTTGGGCTAAATTTGGCTAAAAATAGGTATTCTCATTCATTAAATTGGAATAGGAGGGGGCAGCTCAGTTCCAGGCTATTGCTGGGTGACAAACACTCTGAAACTCCCCACACCTTTATATCATCAGTACACACACACTGGTGCTGCTGACAGGTATTCCTGGGGCTCTTCCCAAGTCACACACAAACACCAAGGAGACAGGAGATGCTTTGGACTCTGTGCTGCTGTATTTTTGTTCTTACTTAAATAAGTCCAACCATCTTCCAGCAGGTGCCGGGGTTCACAGCTGCTCCTGCACCGGGATGGCCGCTCTCCACTGGGAATAGGGGGGTTCTAGCCTGCTGGTCCCTGGCGGGTCTCACAGGATCGTGCAGCAGGACATAGTGGACTTCAGCCGAAATCTGACCTCCACTACCTCAGCTCTGAGTGTCTCTCCATTTCCGTGAGGTACGTTGTGCTCTCTGGTTTTTGGGCTTAGCTCCTTGACCTGCCTCCCCGTCTTCTTCACATAATAAATAAATAAATTCACCTGGTGACCCTGGTATGCAAATACACAGGGAAAAATGGATAAAAAGCAAACCCCAAACCCCTCGAACCAACTTTGAAGAGCACCAAACCACAAAGTCATCGCAGTTCACAGCAGCCCAAGTGCCAGCCGGGGCTCCGTGTGCAACTCCTTCCCCAGCACGCCTCCGGGGCAGTTCCCAGTCTATGCTGGTGTATGAAGGCACTAAACCAGTAAGGCCACTGGGGTGTGGGTCCTTGCTGGCACCACGGGGGTCTCATCCTTGCCTTGTCCTAGCTGGGGTGGTGGCAACAGGAGAGTGCTTGGTCCTGTTGCCCTCTGCTCCCCCTCACCCTCCTCTTCCTCGGTTCAGTCCCTGAGCTGGGGAGGGGGCCCTGGTGCCACCCTGGCAATTTCCCCACTGCTGGAGGAATTGTGTAATTGAGGCTCTGCAGGAGCCCGGGATCAGCTCTGCCAGGACGCTTTGGCTCCTGGGGCTGCCCATCTCCGTCCGGCAGCAGCTCCAGGAGCAGGGACCCCTGGGTCTCCTCCAGGCCGGCCAGGAGCATGGCCACAGCCCCTCATTCCCCCCCGCTGCTGTCCTCTCCTGCTGTTATGTGACCCAGGAGGGCTGTGCCTCCTCCAGCAGGCTGAAGGAGCGGTTAGCCAGCGCGGCAGGGCTGCTGGCCAGCTTGTAGCCAAAGAGGTGCATGGCTGGGGCGCAGGCGTCCTGCACCACCTGCGCCAGCTTGAAGGGGATGCTGAACCGCCACTTCTCAAACTGCTCAGAGGAGTTCTTGCGGGTGGAGTAGACACCGCTGCCATCACGGGGAGCCTGCGTGTTTTTGCCAATCCACTCCTCCACCTGTGGGGTAAGGGGCAGCCCAGCAAAGCGGTACATCTCCTCTGCCTTCTGCAAGGGTGCCCGTGCCACGTCCTCATAGCGAACCAGCATGTAGCGGCCCCGCAGCCAACCTGGCCGCCGCAGCCCCAGCTCAGCCGACAGGCGGATGCTCTCGCAGTTTCCCCGCAGCCGCTGCACCTCCTCCTCGCGGAGGGGAGCCTCCCCTTCAGATGCCCATTTCTTCCAGGTCTCATATTTGCCAGAGAAGGCCACCATGCGGGAGGCCAGGACAGCTCGGGGGTCCCGCACCAGCTGGATGATGCGCACATCCAGCCGGGGGTCCTCCACCAGTGGCTGCAGGAACTCCAGCTGCCGGATGCGCACCGTCTTCAGGGCTATGTGCTGCTTGCGCCGGCACGCCTCGGTGGCCAGGGTGATGTTGAGGGGACCGCAGCGGCGGTTCTTGCAGTGGTACTTCTCAAACACCTTCTTGGCGCTGGGTGTGCAGACGGGCTCCTCGCAGAGCGAGCGGCTTGAGCCCCGCCGGAACATGAAGGGTGTCAGGTGGCCCTCAGGTGCTGGCGAGATGAAGCTCTCCAAGATGTAGAGGTCACAGAGGAGGAGCTGCTTGAGGACATCCCGGTAGACCAAGGCTGAGCCCACCGCGTTGGCTCCCCCCGGCTCGAAGGTCACTGTCCTCTCGATGTGCCAAAGGGGCTCAAAGAGGTAGAAGATGCTGCCTTGCTGGTTGAAGAACTCCCCAACGAAGGAGGATCCGGTGCGGGTGGTGGCCATGAGTAGGACGTGCCGCCGTGGCGTGGGGTCCCCGTCTCCGGCCAGCTGCAGGGTGACGTTGCGCAGGCGGGACCTCAGCTGGGAGAAGGCGGCGTCCAGCTCTCGCAGGGAGGCCAGCGAGCCGTTCTCAGCTGGTGCCGGGCTGGCCTCCGTCCCGTTGGTCTCTGCCAGTGCCTGTGGGGACTGCTTCAGCTTGTCTGACACCCTGTGGGGAGAGCCAGCACAGCCTGGAGGACAGCGGGAACACCCCCATGCCCTGGTGGAGGGCTTCAGGGGGCTCCCGCAGCACAGGAGCTTGGGATGTTGGGGAGAGAAAGGGCTGAAAACATGGGATGCTGAGGTACCCGCTCCCTACCTGGAGATGAAGTTGTTCTCCTTCTCAATGATGACGAGGCCGACTACGAAGACCAGCAGGACCGCGTATTTGCTTCTCATCTTCAAGCAGTGCAGCAGCTCCCGGAAATCCTGGGGCAGAGTGCGTCGGAGCTCCATGGGGAGGACACGCAGGTTCCCTCCTGCCCGCCGGGGGGGTATCCTAGGCTAGCCGCCTGGCATCCTCTGCCCCGCTGGCCCTGCGCGGGCCGGCCCTGCCTGCGGGGAGAAGGAGGGTCAGCGTGGTGGTGGCTCTCTGAGGGCAGCAGGGAGCAGGCAGGGGTCAGAAGCTGACCCTTCCCGTAAAAGACAACCAACAACGTCTTGACAAGAGCAGCCAGAACTGGGGAGTTCCTCCCTGCTGCTCTATCCCATCCCTGAGGAGCAGCTGCCCAAAGCCTCATCGGCTGCTCCTCCTCCTTCCCAAAACACATCTGCCTGATGGGACCCCTTCCCACGGCTCCACCAGCTGCCCCTGCCAGCCCTGAAACCCAATCCCCACCCCCCAACAGCTGCCTGCTCCCCGCTGGCCAGAAGCCTGCTGCTGGCAACGCAGCAGCTCCTCATCCTGATCCACGGGGCATCCTGGCTCCCAGCCTCTGGAAAGAGCTACTTTTGGGGAGGGCTGCAGGCTCCCCCAGCATGGGGCCGCACAGCTTCCGCCTTCCCACAGCACAGCAGTGGCGGCTGCTCAGCCACGAAAATGAAACCCAGAGGGTTTCCAGGAACAGCAGTGGGACAGAAACGCTGCTGCTGCTGCTGCCGACAGTCCTGGAAAATGCTCCTAGAGCCTTCCAAAAGAAAAGTGTGACGGTGGGACCCTCTCTGAAATGCACTCAAACAATGTCCCAGGTGGGCCGTGGTGGCCATTCTGGGGGCCGTTCACAGCCCCAGGGCAGGTCTCCAGCACGTGCTGCATATGCAGGTCTACACACGCAAGGCTTGCCACTGCCTGCTAACTGGCTGCTGGTTCGCACACCCAGCATCCATCCGGCCACGTGGGTGATGCTGTTTGCTCGTCCCACTTTCTTGGCCAGACTTTCGGTGACTCAGGGAAAGTCTATTTAGCTTTGGTTTGGCTCCTGCCAGAGCAACCCTGGCAGCCCATCCTGCCCCTGCTTTCAGGGGTGAAGGTGGGGGGGAGCCTGACAGAGCCTCATCCTACGGGAGGCCCTTGGGGTTTGCCGGAGGGGAGATGCCCTTGGCTGAGCCGCGGTGCCCGCAGCCCTTTGCAGGGTGTGGATCAGGGAAGCCCTGCCAGGCATTGCGTCACACCCAGCACCGTCCTCAGCCAAAATCTGCTTTTTTTGGTGTTGCTCACTGTATGCCACTCCCTCTGGGAAGGAGGGAGCATGAGCAGGAGGAGAGAGATGCTCCCCACAGCCAGGGCAGCATCCCAGCTCGCCCTGTCCCTAACGCTCTATGTAGGAGGACCAGGAGCTTCCCAGCTTGAGCAAACTATTCAGCTCCCAGGGTCTGGCCTTGAGCCATCTCCTTCCCAGCAAAAGAGGCTAAAAAGAGACACTCACACCCATGCACCCAGGAGACCAGGCTTTGGTGGGCACAGAGGCCCTGGACAGCCAACAGCTCCCAGCCCTCCCTCAGCATTCCCTCGGCTCCCTTCTTTCCCTGCAGCGAGCGGCCCTGACGTCCCCCCGCACACGTACGTGCGTGTTTAACAACCCTGCTAGTTTAGTTTGTCAGCACACAGCTCCATGGGGACAGGCCGCTCGCTGGGGAGGTGCCTTTTGACATGCTGCCCCCCGAGTCCGCCCTCCTGAGTCCTGCTCAGTGCCCCTGTGACGACAGGACTTGTCGGAGCATCTGAGCAACCGAGAGAAGAAATAAAATACACAAAGTCCTTGGTGTGTGGCCACATCTCTCAGCGCCTGGCAGAGCTGCTGCCTTCACTACTGCAAAGGACTTTGTGTTAGTGGCATCCTGGGGAGCAGTGGCAGCAGTCTGCATCCCTCCATGGTGCCGGGGACCATCCCCTTGCTGCCCAGAACACGCACACAGAGGGGGTGGCATCAAGCACTTGCTCAAACAAGCAAAGCCAGCCTGGGGTTTTCCCCCTTTAATGCCCCCAGCCAGCCAACCACAAATGAGCCACAGACCTGGAATTATTCAGGGGGATGACACAGAGCGCCATTTCCAGCAGTGCTGGCAAAACCCCGATTCCAGGCCTGGGGCAGACACATAATTCATTAAATAAACAGCCGGCTGCAAACGTCCTGCCTGGGACCTGCAGGGTGGCGGCGACAGGCATGGGGGCCCTTGTGGGGCTGAGCCATGGGGCTAGGGAACACATGGGATGACCTAGCGAGGCTGGCTGGGGCTGCTTGGCATCCTAAAGCTCTTCCTCACTGGGGCCCACGAGGCGCAGCCTGGCCGGGGCAGTGAGCAAGCCACAAGCGTCCCTTTGTGAGTGGGAACAGAGGGGCTCTGTGTGCCCCGTGCGCTCCCCTCCAGGCGCCTGCCGGGGCTCCACTGGGCCGGGAGATCCGAGGAGAGTGGAGGGGATGGGTCTGACCACCCCGGGGTGCACCTCCAGCCTCCGCTCCCAGGGGATGCACGGTGAGCAGACAGGCAGGCAGGAGGACACACATCACCTCTGGTGATGGCAGGCAGCGGCTGGGCAGCGCTCTCCTCTTACTCTGCACATCTTTAAACAAGGCAGAATGATTTCCACGAGCACTAAACTGAGGCGCCCCAGAAGGCAGCAGAGCTCCCCCGGCGCCGCTCCCTGCCTTTTCCGATCCCTCAGGCTGGAAATGTTTCTCATTTCAGCAGAGATGGCTACAGTTCCCACTGTCAAGATGATAAAAGGCTTTGTGGGTTTCCCAGCTGAGTCAAAGCCAGCAAAGGGACTTTTTCCTTTGGGTGGTAGTGGGGGTTTTGTTTCAATGCAAAGCTTGGGAACAAAGCTTAGGCAGATATCTGCCACTACTAGCAAGTTAACCTGCCACAGCAAGAAGGACTCAGTAATGCAGATGCCATATCATTCAAGTCTGCTGCAGCAAGTTGGTGCACTGGATGGACACTCCCACTGGTGAGAAGTGCAGCCACAGGGCAAAGATGGCAAGGCCCTCTGATGGGAAGAAGGAGTGAAGGGAAGCTCTTGTTGCCCTTCTGCAGTGCTTCATAGGACTGCCGGCCTAGGAGAGCGGAGCTGGGGTTTTCAGCTCAGTTTTGGGAAAGGGAAGGTCTTTCATGAAGCCTTGGGGCTCTTCTCTCGTCTCCCTCCTGCAGCTGCCCCAACACCTACCGGGCGGGATCCAGGAAAGGAAAGATGCCTGTGGGCTGATGGGGGGAAGCCAGCTGGAGGTGTGACTGGATGAAGTCACATTTTCCTCCGGTGATTCAACAGGCAACAACTGAGCTCCGGACAAGGAACGGCAGTGAAACATCTACAAGCTCCCTCTTTGCCTGAGATCCCTCTGTCCATCCAGCCCCCACATCTGCTCCTGTGCATCCTGCCTGGCTCCCAGGAGAGGGGAGTCCACAGGGACCTTCGGCTGAGCTCGCTGCACCCGGCACTGCTGCCTGAGTAATCCCCTCTCCAATGCTTGCTTCATCAGATTTACAGCAGCAGCGTGGGGCAGCAAAACACGGGCAGAATAACAAAGAGATAAGGTGAAGGGGCTCATCTGATCTCCCTGCTGCTCTTTGTCTGCAACTTGAGGGGAGAAAACCCTTCTGTATTTAGTCTATCAACTATTTCCACTCCCAACTTCCTCCTGAGGTTGGCATTGGGAAAGGCACCTCTGACTCTTCCCACTTCGCTTTCAGCTCTCCACAATTTTCATCCTGCCCCTGGCTCTTCTCCAAGACATGGCACAAGTGCCTCACCTCTTTGGTTTGCCCGGTGGCACAGCTAAGGTGGCTGCCTGGGCAGGTAGTTCTTGCTTAAAAATATGTGTATTCAAGCTAAAAAAAGGTGAGGAAAAAAGAAGCCACCTCCTACGATGTTTATAAAGAGCTAGAATAGCCTCAAGCCTCATCGACTTGAAGTCAGGAAACTGTCCATCAGAGGAGTAAGTTGGAAATGCAAAGTCCTTCTGGCTTGGGCAGGGACAGAGCTCCAGTGCCTGCGGCAGCCCCAACCTGTCCTGCCATGGCACAGAGAAACCCCAGCATGAGCAGGGGCCATGTCCCCCAGGGAGGACAGGAAGGGCGAAGATGCTGTCCCCCTGCCTTGACAAGCCCTCTGGGGACACAGTCAGGGGTTTGTTACTCCACTTGCTCAGTCCCTCAAGTTAATGCAGGGGCCACACTTGTTTATTTCCCATTCCCTCCCCAGGTCTGCCTCTCAGTCCTTCCACCTGCCTTGGATTGGTTCTCTGGCTCTCCTCTGTACAGGGCATGCAGGGCAAAGCCACCCTCAGGAGCTGAAGCATGCAGGTGAGGTTATGCTCAGGAGCGGCAGCAGTGGGTACTGGTACAAACGAGCACCATTTAACTGGTTTTTCACTGCATGTGCTCTCAAACTCCAGGTGCACGAGGCTGTCTTTTGTCCACTATTTATTTATATCCCCTGAGGAGGCATGCTAAGCTCTGGGATGACCCAGATGAGCTGTCCTTGCTTCTTGTGTCCCAAAAAGCACTGCCCAGAATGGATTTCAAGGCTGGTGTTAGGCGCAGTAATGCTGGTGCCAGGAGCAGCCCAGGTGCTGTGGCCAGCACAGACCAGTCTTTGCTCTCCCTCACCTTAGGTAGTGTCCAAAGAGAGGTGTTTCCTCCTGGCTCAGCAGTGAGAAGAGCTGCTGCTGCCTGAGCTTCTGATGAATGCAATGGGGCTTCCAGACACATCACTGCTGGACATGAGGGTAAAACATGCACATCTGCAGGTGTGCCATGCTGCACTGCCAGGCAGGGACCGGTCTTCTGAGAGTTGATCTGGACCAGGAGTCAGGGGGTCCAGCAGAGCCTGCTGAAATATCCACAACCTTGCTGGAAACCATGGACACTGGTGGGGTGGGCTTTGCAGCACCCGCTGCAGCAAAGGTGCGTGACTAAACATGCCAAGCATCCTGCTGAGCAGCGAGGGGGTCCAGAGAGCGGACCACTGTGACAGGCAAGAGGACTGCTCTGCGCTGGCAGCACAATACTGGCCACTGTGCATGCCATCACCCCCTGGCTGCGCTGGGAACCACAGGCGCCCGACCCTGCTCCAGTGAGCCCTTCCTCTGGGTTGCAGAACCTATGGACCCTCCCACTGCCCCACGCTCCTTCTCCCCACTGCTCCAAGCTACCCTGGAAGCTCCTCTGTCAAACCCACCTCAAAAGCAGGGACACTGCTTGCTCTGTGCCTTGCTCCACTCCCTTCCACCCCAAAGCAGGCGGCTGTAACCCTCAGGGATCTACAGGAGGGACTGGTGGTGAGAGGTGATCACTGGGGGAATACTGAATCCCTGCCACCCCTGGGAAAATGCAGACCATGCCTGGATCTTGGCAGCCCAGGGACACTGGGAGTGTGAAGTCCAACACTGAAGCAACATGGCAGATGTAGGAAAGTTGTGGAGATAGATCCCTGTCCCGGCATGATGTTGTAAAGCCTTGACTGTGAAAAAGGAGACCCTTTCCCCTGGGGATGGAAGCCATGTTCAGGTCCTGCAGTTCAAAGGCAGCGGGGTGGGGGCAGCTCCCCCAGATGTGGCTGGGAGTGACTGCCAAATCCCCACAGGCACTAAGTGGGGACTCTGCCCTGGCAGCCCTTTCCCCCGCAAGGTAACCCCACACCATCCAAGTCCCGCTGGGCACCTGGGGCCATCAGGGTACCAGAGCCCCAGCTCTCGCAGAAAAGCTGCTGGGTCCTGGTGACCGGAGCCGGCCGAGGGCCAGGGTGCCTCAGCGGCCTTCGGGCAGGAGGTGAAAGGGTGAGGACAACTTTCCAGCGCTCCTCGGAGAGGCTGACAGGCCGGATGATGCAACTCCGGGATAGCTCTGAGAAAGTCTCCTTTGCTCGACCCAGACGTGCTCCGCTCCGGAGGGAAGCTCAGTGCTGCGGCTGGAGCGCTCGCCCTTATTTCATTTATTAGTTTTGTCATCTTTCTTAACCCGAAAGAGAGCAACGGGGCGAGCTGCTCGGGCGGTCATGTCCCAAGAGGACTTTCACAAGGTGAGGCGCTGGGATCCGGCCGCCCCGCCGGCGGGGAGGCATCTCCAGCGCTGCCCAGCTGCGGGAGCGGGAGGCGGGGGGCCCCGCACCGAGACAAAGGAGCGGTCGAGGCCG
>JAOEHX010009375.1:0-10910 GCA_025448015.1 Bolborhynchus lineola | reverse complement strand
CCGCTCCTCCGCAAACCGGCTCAGCCTGCGCTCCGCAGCCCTGCTGCGAGCGGGCGCTGCCTCAGCCGGCTTTGGCTCGGGGGTTCCTCCGCACCGAGCAGGCCGCGCTTCCTGGTCCTGCGAGCTGGAGGGCGAAAGTGAGCGTGAACAGAGACCACATCTGCTTTTCCCCTTCCTTCTTCCCCCTCTCTTTTTCAGATGAAACTAAAAGCCTCCAGCTCCTGCCCGCTCCCTGCCCAACATCTGCCTTTCCCCTGCAGTGCTCGTTCCTCTCGGCATTTCAGCTGCTATCAGGAGCCCTTCTCTTAATCTCTTGCTGCCAGACCTCCCTCAGAGGGGTGTTTCAGGCCGGAGCAATGGACCTGACACCACAATGCACAGTCTCAGTACACCACCTTTTGAAGGAAGGTGCTGCCTGCAATCCCAGTGAAGAAGAAAAACTAAATTGCCCAAGAAGTAGAACAGGGTAGCAAGCCCAAACAGTAGTCCTGTCCAAACAGGACCCAAAGGCTGGGCAGACAACAGCCAGGAAATAACATGGAAAGGGGGATCCACAAACCAGGATCATCTGCTGGAGGCTACACCTGGCTCACTAAGCACATCTGAGTGTGGGACCATTAAAGAAACTAATTATTTGCTGCAGGGGCAGCAGGCCAATGTCTCTGCAAAAGAGAGCAGCTCCGCACTCACTGTCCAGCACAACAGCACTTTCCCATGGGCAGCTATTCAGGTCATCCTTTGCTCAGCAAATGACCCGAGGAAGGAGCTGCTGTTGTCCACAGTGAACTGATACTTGGCCAGTTCCTATCCAGTATCTGTGACCATGGCTGCTTTCTTGTGTTTGCTTTCCTAGATGTCCTCTGTAGCAAACTGGCTTGTGCAGCTCCAGCAAATTCCATCATTTGAGCTCCCCAGAGAGATTTTCAGTTGATCTTTTTTTCTCCCCCAGCCGGTATGCTTAAAACAAGAGGACATAATCAGGATGGGAGCTTGGTGGGAAACTCGGTCTTCACAGCCAACATGCTTCTGACTGACCTCCGCACATCATTCCCTTGCTACCTCCTGCAGTCCCCTTATACAACATGTGCAAGAGCTTCAAAAGACACTGCTCTGCATTTTCTGTTCCTGTTTCAATTCTGCTTCTCTAAAACTGCTGAAATAAAGAAGTTAGTTTATTTTTAATCATCACAAACACTTTCCAAACCTGCAACATAGAGATTCACTTTGATGTTACGAGGGCAGCCGAGCCAGAGGGACATCTATCAAGAAGAGAAATGGGCAAACTTTGAAATAGTGATACCAGTAGAAAATACCTCTCATACCCCCATCCAGGAGACAGGCAGCAAGGCAAGTCTGCTGTTCTCCCAAATGAGCAGGAAGCCTTGTGCTTTCTCATTTGGCTTTTTAGGTGTCTGGCACAGAGTAAAAAGGTGAGTGAGACAAAATTACATGCAGACTGCAAGCATGTTTGTACCACTGCTATTGGCTTTGGAGCTGCACTGCACTGGAAAAAAATGCCATCAGGTCCTGTTAGCATCTTAGTAAGGTCAGCAGCAACCTCAGCTGGGTAAAATCTGTGTCTCCCTGCTTTCTACAAACTTGGCAAACTCCCCATCTGAGCACCCCTGTCTCCCAACACACCATTCAAGGCTGGGAACTCTATTTAGAATCAACTAAATAAAGCTCTTTTTGCCCAATGTTCATAGCTGGGCAAAACTGCTCCTCTCTGATAGTGGGTTTTTCTTTCTAACCAGGTCGTATGGGAAGAGCAGCCCCCTGCAAAAAGGAACTGACTGCTAAATGGCATCAGTTACTCACTCTAGCCCTCAGAGAGAAGAAATGTCTGAAAAACCACGAGTTGTCCCCTTTTCTCCCCTCCAAAAGAAGGAAGTGAGAACCACCTTTTATTGAGAAACGCTCAGCACCAAGAAAACCCCAGGGGTGACTCAGGTTTTTGTGTGCTCAGCACCCAGTGTGTCTTGAGCTGTTCAGCCGTGTTGCCAGCTGGGTTTTGTTGGGAAGTTTCCACAGCAGATCAGGTGTTTTGCAATGGGATTTGCAAGGTTGCACCAAGCTCTCTCCGTGCTTCTCTGAAGCCTGTGCTATAAAACTAGATTTAGCTTCACTATGTGGTAGGTTAGCTGCTAACTCCTCTTAAAACTCCCACTGAGGGTGTAATATATGGGCACAGGAACACACCAAAGTGTGTGCCAAGGATGCTCTCTGCTGCAGGATGTCCTCTTCTGCTCCTTACTGAGAACATCATGACATGGTCTTGAGAGTATGGAAATGAATTCTGTCTCCAGTGACTTATTAATATCTTAGCCAAACCCTTGGTGTCACGATGTTTGTGAGACGGTGTAGTTTTATCAAAATGTTCCTAAATGTTGATGAAACCTCTAAGAAACCTTAGGCCGGAAGAGGGTCCTTAAGCTGAGTGCTCTCATCTGAGAGGTTTATCAATGCAGCCTATTTCCTTACCCTAATGTGTTATTTGTATCTCATCTATTCTATTGCCCTGCAAATTCATGATGTGCTTAAATCAGCCTAAAGTCAGGGAAGAGGTCGTCCTGTGCTCTCTTTCTGTCCCTGGCACATGTTCCCTCTCCTGTCCTTTGTGTCCCTTGCAGCAACATGAACCCGAAGACTTATCTTTAATTGCTTTTTCTTTGCAGGGTGAATTTCTAGTTGGATCAGGAGCTGGCAAGAGTGCGTGGCCAAAGTACAAGAAAGAGCAGGGCAGCCCCTCCCAGCATCACTTCAGGCATACGCTTTCACTCTGAAACCTAATTTATCTCAGCCTGGGCAAGCATACCTTCATTTATTCTGAAAGAGCTTTCAGGTTTGAGTTTCCACAGCCACTGGCTGAAGGATCAGAGCTTGCTCTTGCGTGTGACTTCTGCTAGTTTGCTTGACTGCCATTTTTTTTTTTGGGGGGGTGGTGGTGGTGGTACTAATTTTTCCTGGAGCTCAGTCACTGTTTGCAGAAGGTCAGAGGGTGTCTTCTGACAATCCCCTAGTAGTCATGCTGTTGCCTTGACAGTCTGCTTTACAAAAGGAAGATAACACCTCTGCCTGGAAACCTTGTCTGGCCTGGCGATAACCAAATCCTTGCTACTTAGCACAAAATAAGGGTCCTGTGACCTTTGAAGCCTTGCTCACAATGGGAAAGGGCCTTTCCAAAGAAGAAGCTGAAACAAAAGCCCCAGAGCAGATAAAGAACAGAAAACCAGTATCTCCCTAGAAGTCAGAGGACTTCATGGGGATGTCAGTGTCATTAGGGTCAGCCAAGCCCTTTAGCTGGATCTCTGGAAGATCCACCTCTAGGAAATGGCACTGCTGCATCCTGGCAGACTACAAGGATGAGACATGCTTCTCTGCCTTGGCAGCTCTGGACATGGTGGGTCTCATTTGAAGGGCATGTTGTGGAATGAGAGATGGTATGTGACACAGGGCAAGACCCTCCTAGTGTAAAACCTCAAGAGGGAGAAAGATCAGGTCCACCTTGGACTGCTTTGTGTGGACACCTGTAAGAGGAAACACTGCCACTACATGATGGTCCTTGAGTGCAGCAGGAGAATAATTTGACCTGCTGGTTGGGAGGCTGCCATCAGACCAGCTGCTCAAAGCAAACTAGGAAAAGGATACTGGGAAAACCAGACGCTTTTACTAGAAATCACTACAAATTTCACAGATCTTTGGATTGCCTCAGGCAGCGTCAGGAAAACCAAGTAAGAGCAAGCCTGTTTGCTTTCTAAGCTTTATGGTGAAATAGGAGCAGCTCAAACCTGATAATCCTCATTTTTAGGGAAAAACAGTTTCCAAATCTCTCCGGGTTAATTAACTTGAATTTGCAGATGTGTTAGCAAGGACAGAACATGGCTCTGAACCTTGTCCAACTAAAGGAGCACAGAGAGATCAGCTGCAGCTGAATAAAAAAATTACAACCTGAGGGGAAGCAGCTGTTGGATAAGTTTCAAAGGGCATCTGCATCATGGCTTGATGGAGGGAATGGGAACAAGGGAGATTTGGTTAATGGTAGGTTTTTGAGGGGTGTTGGGTCAGTGTGTCTCTGTTCTTCCAGAAGTGGTGGATTTGACCCAGTGTGTTAAGCCAGGAGCTGACATTTGCTGTTCTTTACAAAGTGGTTTCTTACATTTTTGTCTTTTCTATGGGCTCAGCCATACTTTTGTTCTGTAGCTGGCTGGATCACAGTGCCCAGGGTGAGAGCTAGCTCCTACGCCTCTGCCCTTCCCTAGGGAAGGACAAGAGGGGTTTTGTTTCTTCCCTTACATTCACCATGGCAAACAAAGCTCAGTAGAATGGTAAGTTTTGATCTAGCTATTTCCTGGCTGTAGCTGAGCTCGTGGGGGTATGTGGTGCTGACTTTCTCAGGCCTGTGATTTATAAGTTGATGGTTAAAATAAGCCTTCATTGAACCAGTTCATCTCTGGGAAGAGGTGAAGAGCGAGTCTCAAAGACACACATTAGATAATAACCATGGAAATTGTAATCACCATGAAAAAACAGGCTGCAGGCTGGCAATACTTCATTAGTCACAGCACTATCCATGGAATCCATAAAACATCTCTATTGCCCTGTTTGCTGTTTTGAAGAGATGCTCAAATGTTTCCTCAGCTGCTGTTGGGTAAATGGTGTGAAGGACAAAGGAAGGGAGGTTGCTAGCAGGAAAAGGTGCTGCCGAATTCTCCTGTGAAATTCAGAGGGGCTGAACTGTAGCTGTCTGGCCTATTTGTGCTGCAGTTCAGATGGCTTTTTTTGCGCTGGTGTAAAATATGCTTTTACTCTATGGAACTGAGGGTGAGGAAACAGTAAAAGAGGCTCAGGAACTGTGACATGGTATCTCACTGTCAGACTTGGAGCAATGAGGGATGAACACTGCAGGGGACAACTTGCTCCCAGCTATTTAAATCCTGGGCTTAGCTGGGACAATGGAAGAGGAGGCTGAGCCTCTGACTGCATTTTTAGTCTTTTGTAGAAGAGGGCAGAAAGCAGCTATTCAGATGCCCATGACTCTGGGTGTGGGCTGTGTGCCACTGGCGGAGGCCAGGTGATGAAAGATCTTGTGGTGAAAGCCACAAGTAGCTGGACTTGCCACTTCCCCATGCCCTTGTGACTTTTATTAATACAAACTCATGCCAGTCTTGGCCAGTGGTTAGCTGCTGGTGCAAACTTCACTGAAATCCACTCTTTGGCTTAGATGTCCTCAACTGTGAGTGTGCAGCTGAGGTGAGATCACATGTGAGGAGGTGCTGCCTGATGCCTCCTGAGTTTGTGATCAAGAAAAGGGATTGCAGACTTTACAACAGCATAGCAGTGAGCAGGCAAGCAGCAGTTCCTGTGTGATCCCTGCCTGACTTCTGGGGCTGCTTATTAAGATCTCAGACTATACAATCTCCCTCACCTATTCCTACTCCTTTCCCCACACTGCAGCTAACACGCTATTTGTTCATCATAATTTCTGAGGACAGATTGCTTGGGCTTTTACTTCCTGTCCACATTCTCTTGCTTTGTACCTTCTTCCCCAATATATTCAGTTCAGAGCCTTTCCTTATGCTGTGGATAATGAAGGAAGAGAAAGCAAGTACTTCAACAGCAAAGGAAATTATATGAAGAAAGTCTGGTGGATGGGTGTCTTCTCTGGTTCCCTACAGAAGCCCTTGTAGCTTTTTGTCCCCTGTCAACTCTTACTTTTTCTGCAAAGCCTATAATACTTTGTGATTTTTCTTAAAGCCGTGGCTCTCTGAGTCCCATGATTATCTAATCACTTCCGTCTGAGCTGAACTGAATCAAAGCAGATTTTCCATCTGTTCTGAAAGGGCTAGATTGAAATAGTCTGCACTGCTGAAAAAGCCCTGAGAGCTTCTAAGCGTAATCCCTGAAAACCTGCAAAGCAGAAAGCAAATAAAAGCAACTCAGCCCCATGTTTTGTAAAAGCTGTTTGGTTTAGGCAGGTGCGTTTTGCCCATTTCTGTCTGGCAGTGGGAAAACTGGTGGTGGCATTTGGAGCTGCTGGTCCTGTGTTCAGAGCTCAGGTAAGCCCAAAATCGATGGACAGGTAAAGAAAGGAGGTGTTAAAAGATGAGGATGGGGACTATGTTGCCTTTTACCTTGGAGTGAACACATGGAAAAGAGAGATATCTGGCTTTGCTCTGTGACACCTGGGTGATGCTCAGCTTTGTTCCCAGAGGAGAGAGCCATGTGGTGCTAACACTTGCTCTTTGAAAGGAAGATACTTTCCACTCCACACCAAATACTACAGTGAGAGACTCTACTCTCATGCACTTGCTATTTCCATGAGAGTTAACGCCAAGGCCCAGCCGTGCTTTTTGGTATTTGCTTTGGAAAATGCACACCCTGCTTGACAGTGTACTCTCTGGGATGCATGTAAAGCTCCTTGCAAGTGCCTCCCCTGGGAAGCTGACAGAGCAGTGGTCTTTGGTGTCATGCTTCCACACCACCTTGCTACTGCTGCAGCAGTCTACCATGGTGTGTGCAAGGGACTGTCAGCCAGAGTCAGGTGTGGTGAGTTTTTTTTTTTACCCTTAGGCACTGAAGACCCAAACTAAAAACTTGCTTCCTTTTGCAATGTTGTCCTTTGAGAGGGACCAGCTCATAGAAGTGGGCCGGGATGATTTTTAGAAGGTTGGCAATTTCCCTTTTTTATCCTTTCTTTTTTTTTTTTTTCTTGATAGAGGTGACACACTAAAAGCACCTTCTGGAAAGGGGCTCTTCTGTGGGATAAATGAGCCTGCAAAGGCCTGGCTGCTCTAGGAAATGGTGACTGAGGAAGGTAGAGAGGTAACTGGTAGGAATAGGTAAAGGCACTTTTCTGTTCATCCGTATCTTTTCCTGCAGAAATCCTAAAAAACATCAAGCCTGCTCTTCTTACTGGAGAGGACCTTAGCTCCCAGTAAGCAGCCCGAGTCATCTGCTTTGAATCTTTATAGACAAGCTAGGAAAGAAAAGGGGCAATGCTTCCCTGAGGGCTGCTGGTGAGCTGCTTCTCTGCTGTAGCATGAATGGGAACCAAAGGTGTCCTAAAATCCTCCTCCTCTTTTTGCTTGGTCAGAGTTTACTTTATTGTGATTTCTGATATATATTTTTAAATCCATTATTTATTTTCTTCATGGGTAACCTAGATGTATATTTCTCTGTTTTTTTGAGGCGTAGGATTTACAGAAAAACATATGACTTAATTCTTCTTTCCATTTATAAGAAGAAAGCTGTTTCTCCTTCAAAGGCTGTTGTAGAGGTTTGTCTGGCTGCTTTCTTATTGCTTACCACCTTGAAAAAGATGACACAATGAGAGCAGGAACAGGGTTCTACATCTTTGTGCATATTTGTAAAGCCCATGCTTAAAAGAAGTGATGATTCCCCTGCATTTAGGAAGAATCATCTGGTTTTCTGGTGACTGCTGTTGCTCTAGGTCTTGCTAGCACCGGTCAGAAATCTCAGCTCATGAGGGCTAAGCATTTATGACTGCTGACCTTCTTTGTGTTGATCTACTTGGTATGAAGTAACAGTTGCCCTGGCATATGGTCTGCCTTGGAATAGGGTCTAATCCCAGTAAGTAGTACCTACAATGCTGAGGAAACATTTAAACAGAATGTAGATTGTAACTAAGATGTAAAACTTGTGACAGCTGACAAAGGAAATACTGAAATGAGAATTAGCTGCAGTGATTGAAGGCTTTATGTTATACTTTGCTCAAAAAATCCGGTGCACTTGATGTGACCCCTTCTGATGATTGTGGCTGCGCTGAACATGGGAAGGAGCTCGGTCTGTGATTGTGCCAGGGTAAACTGAGCTCTGCTGCAGCTCAGCTTCCAAACGTGGATGGTCATCAACTGCTTTCTCCCATACTGCCACAAGCATTCAGGCGGCAAACTGGATCCAGATGGAAAAATTTTCAGGGAGAGGAATGGATCACTCCTAAAGCTGAATTGGTGGTTGGGTGGGCAGAGTGCACGGCTGTTTGTGCTGATGTAAGAGGCTGAGAGGCTGGAGAAGCATAGGGTTGCTGCTGTCTAACTCCCTCAGCCTTGCTGAGTCACCACTGATCACTGGCTCTGCACCCTGGGCTGACTCAGGCCACTAATCCAGCAAAGTAACATCTGCTTTTTTTGCTGCATTCGGGAGCTGAACAAGCCTGGTGCAGGGGCTGATGAGCAACAGTGCTAGGAGAACAACATGCTGCTGTCCCACTTGTCTTGTCCACTCCTGGTGGTGTTGAGCTGCAGCATTGCCTTCCCATTTGGAAAATGCTCTGATGCTTTCTGCTCTGAGATGTGGGGGAGGGAGCTACTTCTCTGCAGCCTGATAGTGGTGAGGAAGGGGGTATGTGGCGAGAGTCTGTCTCTAGTCCAGCTGGGACTCGCAAACTAAACCATTTGGTGAGTCACGGGCAGGCTGCTCTTGGTTGGGATGGAACAAACTTCAAAGGTGTCCAAGGTTCTTCTTGAGACTGCCAGGCTGCAATTTGTGGCTGACTTTGCTTCCTCTCTGATGGCTTACTGCAGTCTGAGTGGAAATGTGAATGGTCCAAAAGCAAGGCTGATGCAGAAAACACTTTCATCTATGAATCTATCTCTCTATCTGTCTGGCTGGGGCAGGCTGCAAAACCAGAGTCTGCAGGGGCCTCTGGCTGGCTTCCCAAGATTGCCAAACAGAAATGCCTCACGTGCACCACTTATGCAAACTGGAGAATTAGGCATCAAGAGGGTGAGGCCACTGTGGAAGGAATTTGTGTGCCATAGGCATGACAAAACTGAGCATCAGGCTTTCTGGAGCCAGCCTGGCTCTGGTGCCAGCCTGGTCCAACTGGTTGGTAGGGGCAGTGCTCCTTGATGCCAGCCCATGGCAACTGAGTCATGTATTTTGCTGCAGGAGAGTTCCTCACTGAGCCACAGCTTTTCAGCCTGAGGGAAGATGGGCTCTTCCTACTCCCTTTCTCTATGCAGAGCATGCACCTTCCTGAAAATGGGGCCAAAAATCAAGTTTGGGCTGGGAAGGCCCCCTCCCAACCACTGCAAAGTGACTCAGCTGTATGGGACTACTGACAGGCCATGGTCCTTTCCTGAGAAGCCTCATATGACACCTTATCTGAGTGGTTTATCTTCAGGAGAACCCCCAAATCTGAGCAGAAGTTCAGCAAAAGCGGGAGGTGGTAGGCTGATGGCAAGACTGCTGCAGTTCACACCCTTGGTGCAAGGTCTCTCTGGCAGTTGGTCCTCACATCTGTGAGCTGGACCTGGTCTCAACAGGGTGAGCTGCCCTTTGGGGTTTCCCACTCCTCCAAACAGTCCCATTGTCAATGTCAGGCAGCCAGTGCCTGAACTCTTAATGCCATTTTAGGTTTTTTTTAATCCCATTTTCAAGTGAGAAAACTAGCAGGCAGTATGGCCAAACCAGGAACGCTATGTCATGGTGCCAATTTTTCAGGAAGCTGCTGGCCAGATACTATATGCCCTGTACTGGGGGGGAAGTAAATTCCCTAGATCAGCTAGACTTAGCAGAGCTCTGGGGAAACCTGGGCTAACACAGGCAGTCTCGTTGCCCAGAATGAGAACAGATTCAGGATAGCACCCACTGGCTAGATGCTAGTCCTTCCTTACCCCTGTCCTTCAGTTCACAGCAGAAAAACACCCTGCCTGCTGAAATGGCTCTCCTGTCCCAGACAGTCTTATTTACCCCCCCACCCCTTAAAATATTCTTCATGAAGTTGTTTTTTTTCTGTGTACTCCTAAGCTAGTAGCTGACTGCTGCTTAAAGTCAAGGTGCCTCATCAACAATTTATGTGCACCTCAGAGATAAGAGGAGCACACTCAGCCCTGCCTAGGCAAGGTGGCTTTAGCACCAGAGTAAAGGTTGCTTGTTTAGTCTGGCTAAAATTGCTCTTGAGGGTGGCTTTCTGCCTCGTTGATTCAGTTTGGGTGCATCTGGCTCCAGTTTGGGAGTTACCTAAGAGCCCTGGCTCCTCATGGGGTGGGGGGATAGCGGAGGCTTGGAATGAAGCTGTGCTGACTGCCAGGGAGCAAAGGGCCTGTGTAAGCACCAAGCTTTCCTGCTGTGTCTTGCAGAGGGAGGTAACAAGTCCCCACAGTGGCTTTTAATTTTAGGAAGATAGTAAGAAGAAGAGAAATGTGCATTACCCTGTCTGGTACAGACTGGCAAAGTAAATCAGAACAGATCTACTTCGTCCTAACCTTTAAACTGCAAGTAAGCCTTAAATGTTATCAAGTCTGGTCCTTGACAAATGAACGTGTAAGTAGAGACCTAACATGGTAATACCACCTACACCCTTAGGTGAAGGGCAGTACTATGTAGATCCTTATGAACCAAGGAGAATGAGCCTCACACGTGAGCAAGCACCTCAGATGTAATGAGCCTCCGAGTTACACTGATGCTGCAGGAGATATCCAAGCCAAGCCCTCCAGGCTGTGAGAAGTACCTAATTTACAGAGACCCTGTCTCCAGTAACAATGCCCTGAGCACGGGTTTAAGAGAGGAGCTGTCTATCTGTGCTGTTGAGCCTGTGAGGGAGCAGCTTTGGCCCTCGGCTGACCTGGCTCGGCTTGCATATCCTGTAAGAAAACACTATATTTTGTTTTCTGTGTTAGTTCGTTCCTCCAGCTGGCTGAAGCAGTGCAAAGGATCCGGCAGCAGTAAGAGGCTGGGAGGTACCTCAATTCCGGCTGTTTCTTACTTTTACAAGCAATTCCTGCTCCCTCAGAGCGCTCAGATACACGGCAGGGCTGTTTCACCGCGCGCGGACGCCCGCCCTGCCCAGGGAGCCCACCACAGACCCCAGCCCTGCCCAGGGAGCCCACCACAGACCCCAGCCCTGCCCAGGGAGCCCACCACAGACCCCAGCCCTGCCCAGGGAG
>JAOEHX010009373.1:519-23847 GCA_025448015.1 Bolborhynchus lineola | reverse complement strand
TCATCCTTGTGGCCCTCCTCTGGACTTGTTCCAACAGTTCCATGTCTTTTTTATGTTGAGGACACCAGAACTGCACATAATCACAAGAGCAGAGTAGAGGGGCAGGATCACCCCCCTCCACCTGCTGGTCGCTTTTAAGTGGAGAAGTAAGGTTTAACTTATGGTGATTTGCACCTTTGTTTTTTCCACAGACATTGCCCGACATGTACAAAGTGTTATGTTCATGTTATACTGAGTTTAGCCCTTTTGTTCACCCCCCCAAAACAGTAAAGAATGTGCTTCATTTTTTATTTCCATCACTCGACATGCTCTTACATAAATCTTTGGTTTCTGGGTGTGCAATAGACCCAGTATTTTTATAAAAAATAATATACAGAGCCCTCCAGGGGTGTGTTACCAAGCAAACCAACCATAAATGCTGAGTTCAGTAAATCATGTCCCATCATATAAAATGTCTTTTACCATCCCTTATCAAATCCTGCTTTAGCTTAGTCCAAAATCCTAGATGATGCTCCAACAGATTTTGATTATATGACTTCTAGAGAATGTTTCTTGAATTGCAAGAATTCCAAGTAATTTTAATCATGCTTGTTGAAGCTGTTCCAGCTTCTGTGAAGTGGTTTTCTGTTCATTGACCTCGAGAAAGAGATTGATTGGGCATGACTACAATTAGGTCACTTGGGTTAGACAGGAATAAAGGTTGCCCTGCATATTGGTTCTTAACTAGATAGTATAGAATAGCTAAGTACTCTTCCTGGTGTTTGGATAAAAGAGGAGACCACCTTTGAGTTTGGGGGTTTTGTGTGTGCATGTACAGTTTGTCCCAGGCCTGATCTGGCTGGAGGTAACTTGGAGCATCTATTAGGGCCTTGTAGGTGGGCAGGCAAAGGGATGAACTGTATTTCATTGGACTCGCTGGCATGTGCTCAGCCTTGTGAGGATGGAAATGACTCTGGGCATGCACTAATGCAGTTTAGCAGCACTTTGATGTCTCTTCCCCAACAAAGTGCAAGATGTGAATTGCACAGTTGCAATATGCAGTCTGGGGTCAAAAGGATAAGCTTTCTAGAGTATCTTACTATCTGTGTGTGGCTTCCTTGCCCAACAGGCCTTTCTGGAGGCATAATTCCAGTGACTGGGCCTGCCTTACACACTTGTAAAGCTCATCTGCTGAAAAGTTGAGCAGGTCCTCAGTGTTTGGATAGCTAGGGGATAAGGTTCAGCAACTGAAGGTGAACAATTTGTTGTTTCTCACAGCACAAATTTATGACTAGCTCTACGGGTCTGAGACCTCAGCAGTGGAAGGTCCTTGAAGAATGTGCCACCTAAGCTATATATAAAGTATAGCAGCGATAAAATTTAGCCAAGAAACACAGGCTGGGTCTCCTGTTTGTTTGCAGAGTGCCACATACACATTTATAATTTGGCATAAATAAAAGCTAACATTGAGTAATGGCAGCAAGCAAGGCTACAGCAGTTGTGCTGGCTCAGCAATGAAAATCTGGTAGTGCCAATAAAACAGTGAGAAAATCGTAATTAGGTTAAAGGCTTTCCCATGTTTCTCATTGTATAATAGTCTTTTGGGCTACATCTTCTGAGATTTCTTCTGGAAAACCAATTTGTACTGACTGCAATTTTTTTTTTAGTGTTCTAACTGTACATAAATTTGCTTTCCTCCATTTTGTTTTATAGTGAATGAAAAATAACTTGTTTAGAAATTAGGATATCTATAATAGGATTTCCATTAAAAGCAAGTCCAGAATCAGAAAGTGCTTATTCTAAAGAGTAAGTTATGTACAAGATATAGGTACAGGATGATGCCCACCTGTACAGAAGAGCCATATACTGCAGTGCTTTTAAATGGAGATCTTAAATGGCACACTTTGGTCCCAGGTCCAATTCTGATTTTTCCTGTACTTGTCAAAATTTGAAAGGTTATGAGGAGATGAGGCATAAAATGCACATAGATGGGCAGGCTTTACATGTAGGTGTCCTGGGTTCAGCAGTAGCAGTCATTTTTCTCCTTCTTAGTAGCTGGTGCAGTGGTGTGGTTTTGACTTTCAGGTTGGGAACAGCACTGAGAACACCGATGTTTTTAATTGTTGCCCAGTAATGTTCACTCTGACCAAGGACTTTCTGAGTCTCACGCCCTGCGAGGGAGGAGGGGAAGCCAGAAGGAAGTAGAGACAGGACATCTGACCCAAACTGACCAAAGAGGTATTCCATACCGCAGCATGTCATGTCCAGTATATAAACTGGGGGCAGTTACCCGGGAGGGCTTGATCACTGCTCTGGTTGGGCTGGGTATCGGTTGGCGGGTGGTGAGTGGTTGTATTCTCTTCCCTTGTTATTTCCCTTATCATTATTATTATTGGTGGTAGCAGCAGTGGTTTGTGTTATACCTCAGTTACTGGACTGTTCTTATCTCAACCCGTGGGAGTTACATTCTTTCAATTCTCCTCCCCATCCTGCTGGGAGTGAGGGGGGAGGGGGGAGAAGGGGGGAAGCGAGCGAGCGAACTGTGTGGCTGATTTACGGCTGGGCTTAAATCACGACAGCACCAAAACATGAAATTCCTGATTTTCCCTCCTAACAACTGGCATGTACGGCTCAGCTCAGTTTTGTTTTCTCATTTCAGTTGCTTCCATCGTTATGTGTAACACAGGTCCCGAGTTTGAGGTTGAGCCATCAGCATTGCTGGCGATAGAGGAGGAAGAGTAAGATCCAAACCTGGCTGCACCCCTGGGCTGGCTCAGTGGTATCAAAAAATTCACTGTTGAAGAAGATTGCTGATTTAAGTGGGGGGCAAACAGGAGGCTTTTATTTAGAAGCAGTACCGATCACATCTATGTTGGTGTCATCCTTAGGATCATTTTGCCTTTCCAACAAGAAGCAACCACATGAGGGCAAAGGGAGGCAGCTGCTGTTCAGGGTTCTCAGTGTGAGAAGCTGCGTGGGTAGCTGGATTGCATGAGTGATTTGTGTCAGGAGTACCGTAGGAATCTGGGAACAGAAAGAAACATGGAGCTATGTTTTACATCTCATCCCTCCAGCAGTAATAGTGTCTTCCTTTGAAAATGGAATCTGATTGGTAGGTGCCTACTGGAACCACTGACATAGGTCCAGCGCTGTTAGGTTGGCACAGAAGGGCACTATGCATCTCTCAGCCCACAGAGGTCCATGGTTCATGCTGCAGCTGGGTAAAATGGAGACATACTCTAGGTTTTACCTTGCCTTCAAACATTATTTTACCATGCACAAGATTTTCCTACAGATAAAGGCAGCGGGACTGCTAGGCTTGATACATTTGAGGACACTCATCGAAGAGAATCAAATCTTAGCAGAACCCTTTAAAATACAGAGTGTAGTTGATCTGGTAAACTGGATTCTGCTGCCTTTCAACAGGCTTAATGGAGGCAAAGTCAAGGGGGCACTGTGTTCATGTAAAGAGAACCAAGATTTTACCCTGTGTTCTAAAAAGAACTTGTTGAGCCAGTTGCACTGCTGTGCAGTGACTGCTTTGTGCCGGTCCAGAGCTATGGACCTACCATAAATTCAGCTTAACTTGCCAGTTAAAATGCATTTATGGTTGCTCTGCAATGCTGGAGTGATGCAGGGCTGCCAGCACTTAGCAGTGACTAGCAGTAACCTGGCTTTTTACAGTAGTCATTTGTGTTGCTGCAGCTGCGCTTTAGGGCCTGATTCTCATTTGCTGATTTCACACTGGCTTGGAGAGAGACCTCATTTACACTGATAAGATTGAAGTGCCTTTATAGCTCCCATCAGATCAGGCAGTGACTTTGAAGAAAATAAACCTCTGATTTTAAACAAAGGGCTGGAGTGTAATAAAAGCTGTGTGTTATCCTTCACGGGCACCTTGAATAAGGCCACAGGGAGTGAAAGGGAAAGACTGGAAAGCACAGCCTTTTCTCCTTTAGTTTTATGATTTACATTTTCCTCTGTCGTTGATTTTTTTGGTCTCTAATTAAAGTCATAAGAGTAGGTGAGGTGGGTGCTTGCGTCTAGTAGATGGCCACCTGTGTCACTTAATGACCTGAGATACTAATTATAGGTGGAGGTGATTTCAGAGGGCTATTTTCAGTCAGGAATTTCAAGTAGCAAAATTTTTCGGCAAGGAATGCCCAAAGTGTTTGCTTTCTGCCCTTGTTTAAAGGCAAGGATAACCAGAAGGGTTGACATCACAGGGGAAAGGCAGGCTATAAACGGGATATTTCTCCTGCCTGCTGTCACACATTCTCTGTTGACATTCCTTAATGTGCTCTTTGGCCTTGGCCATCGCTGACTCTTTGCCATAGAAATCTGACAGTAATGTACAGTGATTCTGTGTGCTTGTGGTGTTTCATCGATTCTCAGCATTTTGGGGGGAAAGATGAATAGCAGCAGTCTCATTTTCAGTGTAGTAGCCACTTCCAAAGGACCTCTGGGTAGCTTGGTAATACCACTAGTTAAAATAACATTCAGCAGTGGCAGAGAGTTTTATTTTCTCTGAGGATGCCTCCTCTTCCTCAGCCATCTGTCCTTTTGTCACCATGAGAAATGATTCTGGGGCTGTGTGGTTCATGGGGCAGCACCTCAAGACCCCAAGGATATTTTAATAAGCATATGATGTAGCTGATTGCTCATGTAAGTAAAGTAGATTCCTTCAGTGGGGCATGTTTTCTGTCTTGTGATGGGTAGCCATCATGAATTACTGTCTGAGCAGAGTTTAAACACCATTTACTTGGGCTCCTGGATAATTCAGGATAATTCATAATGTTTTCTGCTATGTTCCTTCAAGGGGAGAAAGATGCTTTGAAATCATAAGGACACCTCCTGAAGAGAAAGAGCATATTGCTCGCCTCATGTTTTACTTTCTGAATGGCAAGAAATGGTAGCTGTGGATTTGGTTTGTTTGCAATAGCTTTTTGTCTATTTTATTTTTCCAGAATAAGGAAGTGACATGCAAAAGGGAGAAGTGTCCAGTGCTCTCCAAGGACTGTGCTCTCGTCATTAAGCAGAGAGGAGCTTGCTGTGAGCGTTGTAAAGGTGCGCTTCCCTTCCTGTTGTTTCCCTCTTCTTAAAATGTTACCGATTCAAATCTGTGTTGCCAGAGATCGGACAACATTGGGAGCTTCTCGGCTGGGACTTACTGTCACCAGAGGCTAGAAAAGGACATTAACCGTAATTAAAATAACTAGGTTTACAAAGCTGGTGGAGAATGCATAAATTCATGTATTTGTTCTGTAATTATTAGTTCTTGCACAGCAGCAGTCCTTTAGAAATATGTCTTTACTTTGTTGGCATGTTGTCAGTCTTTTGAAGGGATATCTCCTGTTGTAACTACCAGAAATATTTTAGATCAACAGCAATCTGCTAGTAGCAACCAGTCAGTATGAATTCCTTAACCTTTTGTGTGGTTGGACAGAATAGGAATAATGCTTCTGAGTAATGAAGAGCAGAGTAATTATCCAGGACACTTTCTATTTCTCCTCAAATTAGAAACAAGCCAAACAAATGCCGCTTATTTTCCTAAATGTTCCTTTTTAGAATCATCATATCATGGATACTTTTATTAAATGGACAACAGTCTGAACATATATATTTATTTCTTGACCAACACTGTATTTTCCAAGCTCTTTAGAATGAGATAATTATCATATATATGTATAAAATTAATGAATTGTATAAGCATTCTTATCCATGAAATATGTGCAAGTAGATGAAGTTGAAAACCGGTCTTTTTTTTATGATGTAGTAATATGCTCTAAAATACTGATTTTGCTGAGGAACTGCTGATGCAGTCAATGAGGTAGAGAAAGTCAGATTGAGACAGCTTTGTTTTTCTCTGTTGTTTAATTCCCCGGTGGTGACAGAGTGTTTTTGAGAGGGAGATTGTTGGGAGATGCAAGCATTTATTGCCTTCCCAGAGGGAAATACAAATGCAGCAAAACAGATTATGCTGAAGTTCAGATGGAAGAGACATGATGGATATGTGTTTTTCCTGGATGGTTGCAGAAGTGTCTTAGCTGCTGCTGTGCTCATGCTTTGCTTCTGTGCTGCAACTTTGAAATAGGTTTGGCAAGCTACAGTTTGAGGATTTGTCTGGAAGTCTGACACTTAAGAGGAACTGAAATAAAAAAGTTAAAGCATTACTGAAACAGATTTTACATAAATGCAGTTTCTTTCTTTTGTCAAATTGTGTTTAGTGTCAGCTTCATAGCAAAAGGTTCCTAAGTCTTGCTTTGATTAGGCTGGAGTTTGATTTTTCATTTCCATAATGGGATGTGTAGTTTCCATAATGGGATGTGTAGTTTGCAATGGTCTGAAAATTTTATATATATACCTATGCATATGTGCATGCATGCATGCATGCAAGCATACAAAATGATTCTACACTAAAACAAAAGGTTTCAAAGTTGAGGACACAGATATTATTTTAACATATTATTTTAATTTAGACTTCTTGTAAGATTCTCCGTTTATCCTGAACTGGGGTGAGTACCTACAGAACATAGGCTTGAGCCTGTCATCTGCAGATTGCCTGACATCTCTAATGGGAAAATTAATAGAAACTGTTCAAAAACAGAATTAGGAGGCACATGGATAATTGTGATGTAAGGGGAAAGAGTTATGTTTCACAAAAACGCCAGTCCTTCGAATGTATCAATAAGCGTACGGACAGAGACATCCACCTAACAGGCATGCAAGAAGATCCCTCACCAAAAACTACTAAAGAAACTTAAGGAGCCCTGATTTTGCAGCGAAACACTTCTCATCAGTGAATAACTAACAGGTGGTGACAATGAATGGTTGTTTTTGTAGTGGAAAAGGTTACCAGCAGATCATAGCACAAATCTCAACATGTCAGCGTGCTCAGAAATGAGCTAGAAAAGGGGTAAAGAGGGACAGAAAGCTTCCTGCTGATGACCTGATCTCTTTAGCTTAGTAAAGGAGGAGGGCTGCCTGTGACGAGTTGAGAAGGGTCTTAACATACGGCACAACTGATGGCAAAATGGCAAAGGAAGTTAACGTGGATGGGAATAAACGTGTGCATGCAGGACAAACCAGTCCTAACTACAAATACAGTAACAGGCTCTGTGCTGACAGTTACTGATTAGCAACTGTTTCTCAGTGTTATCAAAGATTTTTCTCTGGCTGAATCAGCTCAACCCCAGTAGCTCTCCAAAGGGAAAACTGAATGTTGGGTTTACTAGGAAAGCAGTAGGGTACAAACCAGAATGTCCTGATATTTTTCAGTGTGAGACCACGGTGTGTCCACTGAAGGAATACCAGGTAGGTTACTTGTTCTCTCTCCTCTGGAGGCTAAGGTAGAGCTATGGAGCTTGCCCTGTATTTTTCACTTTGCCATGGATATCCTTTGTTGGCTGCTATCAGATACTTGAGTAGAAGGATATTTCTGAATGAGTTTTTCTGCTCCTTCTGAAAGGTAAAGCAAAATATGCACCTATATACCTATAGCAGTCCTGACACCACACACTGTCACCAGGTTGTTCTAGTGCTATGGGAAGATGTTGATGGAGCCAGATCTACCTCCAGGGAGGCTTCTTGCTCTCTTGCCACTCCAAATGCTGCTGAAGCTCTTGCTGTGTGATGCGAGTATGGGGAGTATTTTGAGAATCATGGGTGCAAATGTCTGCCTAGCACTTCACCTACTCCCTTTGGTGTCCCAGCAGCTCCCCGGCACTCCCTATGTGGAGCTCAGATGCAGCCAGGACTTTGCCCTGCAGTGCTTGTTCTCAGTTCTGTTTTGTCAGCCTGCCAGAGTGCCCATAGGGAATGCAAGCAGGAAAAGGAAAACAGGGCTTTTTCTTTTTTTCTGATTTGTTCTTTCTTTTTTTAAGACTGGCTTCATTTCATCTAAATGTGAACAAAATATTGCAAAGAAAAGACATCAGAACCTGATGTTTTTTTTCTTGGCTTCATTCCTGAAGCCTAGAAGAGCTTAATTAGGCCTTATGGGCTCTTGCCAGCTCTCTTTGACAGCTTCATATCTTCCTACCTTGTGAAGAACTGAATGAATGGATGAATGAATGAATGAATGGTTGCTGTCATTTGAGCACATCATCAGCATGATGACATCAAGACCAAAGGGTATGTTTCCAGAATTGGCTTCTGTAGGAAGGAAACCACTACTCATGAGTCATTTGTGACACTGCTGCCAGGATATTTTGTTCTATTGTGAGCAGTGCATAAGGACTGGGTATGTAAGCCCAGTATCTCTGATAGCAGAGAAGCAGTCTGATACTATATACCTGCCATAGTGCATCCAGCTGAAATCCCATATTTAGAGCTGTGCATACAGGAGAAATGGAATTGTTGGGAGACAGTAGTGAGCATTATCTCCCTTGCTTTGATTTGGGTATTTCTATGCCGCTTAGATAATTTTTAGCACATTATTTCACTTTTCTTAATAAACAAAAAAAGTAAGAAGCAGCAGCAAGTATAGCCTATGCAGTCAGAAAACTCACTGTGGTGAAAACAACATCTTATCCCTCACATATTAAAAGATTTGGCTTTACTTGAGATTTTAATACTCCAGACTAGCAATGTGTTTGAACACTGTTTTTGTCTTTAAGCCCATAGGACCTTGGATAGTAAAGTCGGTGGGGCAAGGCTTTCTTTTGCTGTGTGTTTGTGCAGTCTGGAACAGAGAAATGTGAGCCCATGGTTATGGCTCCCTGCTGCAAGGAGAATGCAAACAACTAAGTATAATAGTGCAGATTTTCAGAGAGGTTAGTCTTCTAACAGGTACTAAATGCAGCTTGTAAAACATACGCTATACCTCTAGCATACTATTCATTTTGAAAATATTAAAAAATTAAGCCGTCTCATTACTTTAGCATAGGAGAAATAGGCCACTTTTCATCTCTCATTTTATTTCATATGTTTAATGAAAACATATGAGATCATTGAGATGATAGAAATAGATCTGGCAGCATTTTCTTGTTTAGTTAGATGGAGACCTGTCACTTGGATGTAGAGCTCTCTGCACCTCTAATAATAATAATCTATTTGCTCTCTGAAGAAGTGGCATTACTGGCTCAGGGCTGCATAAAGTTTGCCTTTCTAAAATGGTGCTCCGTGTTCTGCTCTCTTATCCTAAGAATCTGAATCTTCTATGGATGTGCAAAGACAAAATTGGTGGGTATTTGTAATGAGATTTGTTTTGACGTTTCTTTCACTTCCCATGTGCGGTTTTGCTTTTTCTGCCCTTGTAAATTTTTGAGAGTTACTGTGGGGGTTTTTTTTGTTGTGTTTCATTTTCATAAATCAGTGATTTTAGAGGTTCGTGAGCTGTGCTTCATTGATCTGGAGTCTACAGAGGATGGAATCACAGCCCAGGCAACAGCAACACTAGTTCCCTGTAATATTGAATATCCAAAGCTATCGTAGCTAATTGTGCATTTCTTGGATATCAAATATTATGGTTGAGGATTGCAGCCAATTTCAACTATTACGGCTGGCTTGCAAGGGAAGTTAGACGGAGGTTATGATTTTATCAGTGTTCTGGGTACTGTACTAAGGCCCTCCAGAGGCCATGCATGCATTCAGCACTTTGCCTGTGGACACCCCTAGTATGAGATGCCTGATACCAGTTTGATGCCCTGCTGTAACACTGACCGTGAGGGACTTCGTGTGTGGCCCTGCTCAGCACTATAACTTGCAGCTCTTCCTTGCATGCTCTAAGGCAAGCTTGCAGAGACAAGGGTGCAACCAAATACATGGATGGAGGGCGATGGGCTGGGAAGATAATAATCTAATCCTAGTAGCTGTCAGAGACAGGTTATGGGAAGAGATGTTTTGAGGACATAATCAAGTCTTACTTTTTTTCTTGGCCTTTCTCACTGCCTCTTAGTCTCTCAGTCTTTTGGTAATGTGCTCCAGCTCTTAGCCAGGAGTCCTGTTTCTTGAGGCTGGAGGTTTGCCTTGACTTTCATTCAGTTTCTAGCTTTGTATTTCAAGCAAAGGCAAGGATTTTGAAGCAGTCACATACAGCCAGTAAGGACAGTATCATCCAGTATCAGGTTATGCCTAAGAAAAGGTCTCTCTCTCTCCATCCTTCCCTTGGGTTAACTCTTCTTACAAAGGTCTTAGCACATACATTTCATATCCCTTGAATATCTGGCGTAAACTATTGTGTTCAGTTGCTGCCCAGATTTCAGATTTTCTTATTGATTAATATATTAATCAAGATAATTATGTTATTTTTCCTTTTGCGTAAGAAGTTCTTTATGAAGTATCTTGTCATGTTGACATAAATACTTTTGCTGCCAAACATCAGTTACCTGGAGTTTTACAATCACAGAGCAGCTGCTCGGGATGCTTGGATTAGAAAATAACATGAAAGCTCCATGATGATACGTGGGTGCACTTGTACCTTGTATGTGAACATTGTTCCCAGTGCAGCAAAGGAAAAGGAAACTGAAGATCAGGATGGAGACTTCAGACAACATGCACATGTAATGTTTCCCTGGAACAACATGATAAACATCTTAGGACACTTAATACTGGAATAAGAATTTATTTTACTATTTGACTTTAAAGCTTATAAGCTGTACCAACCATGAGGAGATTGTGTATAAATGGCAAGTAATTGTGCCACCAAACAACATCATTCATGACACCCTCATAACCATGAGGGGTCACAGTTCTCCAGCTGCCAGGCATGGCAAGCACATTGAGCTCAAGATTCAATGGTAGCTTTAAATATGAGGCATTTGGATTTCAAGGTTCTTACGGACCTGCGGAGTGACTTTTCCGCACTCTGTATTTGTATTTGTGAAACACAAGTCATTTGGAAAAGTGAAATTCATTTCCAGTCGGATGCAGGGGGGCAAAACCAGCTCTGGCAAGAATTGATGTCTTTGTTTCTGCTGCTCTTTGTTCAGTGAATATGAGCTGCTTTGTGTCATATGCCTGTGAACTGTGGAGTCCTGGCACAGCTCACCCTTATGGCCACCTCACTCTGCTGTGTTGTAAGTCCTTCACAAGATCCACATGCCTTGCATCCCTTGAGTATTGTAATTGCAATGGCTCAGCTGCAAATAGGTTTGATTGTGCTCAGTTGCAGAGGAAAGAGTTGGATTTTCACTGTTTAGAGTTGGGCTGGATAAGCAGGGGAGATTTTGTATATACTTTCATGTTTCTGTGTTGACAAATGAAGACCAGGCATGGCCAATAGGAAGTTGAATTTTCTAATGGCTGTCAATGGCTTTACCATTTTCATGTGTCATTAAGACACGTGAAAATCTATTTTATGATTGGGTTCACAGTTCTCTTATTTTGGCCAACAGCTTTCCTGCCCAGGAAATAGTGCAGAATGTGCAAATTACTGTTTTGTTTCTTGTTTGGGGTTTTTGTTTGGTTGGAATTGTGTTTTTTTTTTTTTTTTTCTCTTTGGCTAGAGCTGATATGTAGTGCTAGCATGCCTGGATACCTCCCTGAGGATTAATTTATCAAACACTAAATAAAACATGTCTTCTGACTGTTTTCTTTTTCCTAATGTTTATTTTCCATGCCAATAGAGAGGTTATGTTTTTTAAATAGAAAGTGGAGGGAAAGCAAGAAAAAGACTTAATAGGAGAAGAAAGATGCTGAAGAAATGAGGGATGGGGAGCCAGTCTATTGTGCACCGATCTATCACTTTCTCTTGGGAGAATAAGGAAATGACTTGTCTATAAAAGTCTCATTAGCCTAAAATAAGCAAAAATCACTTCTGGAATCTTATTAGGCAAAGTCGAAGTGAGTAATAAAGGCTTGTTTTTAATGAACTACTGAGGACACTGGCTGAGATTTAGCGCTACTAAACTGTCTCTCACAGTCCATTTCCCTATCTTCATATGATACTCCTCTGTGCTGGGGTGTCTGGGGAAGGCAAAATAGGGTCATTTAACAATGTTGCTGGATTTGGAAAGACAAATGGCTTCCTGATTGTTAACTTGTCTACATGCCAATAAAAAGATCTGTTATAGTTTGCTTCTTTGTTAGTCCAGTCCAGTTCTGTGTAAGGATGCTTGTGTTTGCAGTAAATGCTCTCTTTCAAATTAAAGCAGCCAGAGGTTGGTAGAGAATGTTTGAAAGTTAGGCACTGGAGTAAGGCACGCACACCATTAAAACAAAGTAGCTAAAATAGAAAATTAGAATTGATTTAACTGTTTTATAATCTTTTTTTTCTTTTGTGCAGGAACAACTCAAGTCTAGAGGATCATTTTGCCTTTATGAGATGACTAGAAGGGAATTAGCAGTTTCCACTGCATATACAGCAGTGACCAACTTCAAAGTATTCAGTGGTTTGGTTTGATTCAGATAAGCAACTTTCAGCTTGTGTGTTTATCCAGGACTTATCTGAGCTATTTGAGTTGAAGTAGGTAATAAGAACAAAACCTGCAACCAACTGAAAGTTAATATTTTACATTAATAAAACACCACCTATTTTTAAAGAAAGAATCAGGAAAAAATTGGGACACTCTCCTTGACTGACATGAATCACCTTAGCTCCATTAAAATTGATATGGACCATTGATATTTAACTTCCTTTTCTATGTGGAATCCTAAAGGGATACCATACACTGGGGTACATGTCATGGGATCAAATTTACTGGTTAAGGTTGAATTTTCATGTACTCCTTAGAACATTATCAGGCTTTTTGGGTTTCCCCTCTTGAAAACCTCCTCTGTAGCCCTTTCTTTTAAAGTTTTGGTGTACTTATGTATTATTATTATGTATTCCAGCAGAGTAAATGGACGGTGTTTAAGTGACTGTGCTAAGCTCTGATCTTTCTTGATATATTCTTTTCTCTTGCTCTCCCTTTCAAATCGTGGATGGAGACAGTGAGTTAATGTAATAATATTTCCAAAGGGAATTAGAGTGGCTTTTAGGAACTTGAAGTATGTTCTACCATACTCTCTTGTAGAAATTGACATCGGGGACTTTGCTAATGCCTTTGGACATGAGGTATTCAGGGATTGCTACTTTCCAAGCCAAATATGGTGGACCTTTAAGCATGGGTGAGCTGGAATGGCTCAACTGAACTGGCATATGTTGTGAAGCAGGTTTCATTCAGCTGAATTTAGGTGAGGCTCATAAACTTCCATGCTATGAGAAGGTGGTTTAGGAAACTGGGTCTGTGTTTGCATGTGTCAGCTGAGAGATGTGTACATTGAAAGTGAGGCTCAGAAAAACTAGCCGGGATGTGGGCTTTGTTTCTTTCTCCTTTTGAAGAACAGACGTGGGTGTAGCTCTGAGGTGTTCAAACAGCAGAGTGTTGGAGTACATCTCTCTCAGAAGCAGAGATTGTAAAGCCCTTCTTTTCTTTGCTTCTCTTCTGTTTGCCTGACATTCAGTCTTCCTCCAGCTCTCACCAAGCCTGCTTGTGTTACTGGCTAACTCTCCCCTTCCTTTATGCTGTTTTCCTCCACTGACCATCTTCTGAAATCCAGCTCCCACTGTTCTTCGTGTTGGTGCTTGCATGATGCTGCTCTGCCTTCCCTTACTCTGCTGGCCTGTGCCAAAGCTTGAGAGTTTTGTGCCTCCAATGCTTCTCCAGGCTGTTCCATCCTGGTATCCAAGTTCTCCCTGCCATTGTTGTTTCTGATGTGCCTCCCTTAGTACTCCCAGCATCCACATATCAGAAAGGGCTTGTGGGCTGGCGGAGTTTGGCTCCCCCCTTGCTGCTTTCCACAGGGAAAATGGCTGGTGCTGCAGGGCAGAGGATTTTGTAGCACAGCTTGGCAAGTGAGAGCAGTGGTGACTGCACGAATGCACCACCTTCATGCTTTCTTGACCAGACTAATCCTTGAACTGCAAATTTCAGTTTAATATGCACATCTGTACATGCAGATTAGCCCAGGGTCATTAGCTTTCTGACAGAGGAAATGTTTTTAAATTAAAGAACATAATTGGTGAACAAATATGCAAGGTATTTTGCAGTTGCTCGTTTCAAGCCTGGCCCTTGGTTCTGCACAGTGCTGAAGATATCAGACCCATCTTGTAGGATACACACACAGGTATTTAACAGCACAGCTTATTCCAGCTTGAGAGTCCAGCACACATATAAACTCTTTCTCAGACTGCTCAGACTGGGATCAGTATGGCCCGGGCTTCTGCAACTTGAGGATGCTAAACCACGTTGAGCAAGCTCTGCTGCTCATCAGGGTTTGCAGTGAACAGTGAGACTGCACATTAGCTGGATGTTTTTCGGAACAGGACTTCAAAATGGGTAAGAGGAGCTTAGGGCTCCCAGCATCTCTCTTGAAATGTTGGTTTGCATGGTGAGTGCTCACACAGAACTGTATTTGGTACTCTGCGAATCTGAACATTTCTTCTGTTATTCAAAATAGGGCATTGCTACTTAAAAAGATAGGACATTCAGAAATATACTTTGTACCTTTCAATATTTGTGGAAAATCAGTGGCTCTTAGGCTACTGACCATCTCCTTTCAAAACAGACCTCTTTCAGCTTAGGCAAGTTAAATAGCCATAGCATCTGCAAATTTCACTTGTGTTGCTTTGTGTTAAGCCTGGAAAAAACATCTGAATACTGCAAGTCCTGAAGTACAAGTCTTCTGTTGTTTAAGATCTTGACTGGAGGCAGTTAACACATTTGTAATTGATCCTTATAAACCAGGTTTCCTTTAAATTTTGGGTTGAATTCAAAACGATTTTATGGGGGTTTTCAGTTCCTCAGCAGCTCAGAACTGTGACCCTCAAGTTTTCTTACACAGTTTTGCTGATGTAGGGCTAATAATTCACCTTAATTTTCAAAAGGGCATAAAATGGAGCCCAAAGCAGTTCAGTTCAGTGCACCCTATACAGAATAGAATGACTTAGAGTAGCTGCTGAGGTGGCATGTGGTAAGAGGATGGTGCTGTGGGCATCACTGGACTGAGTATAGTTTTGTGCTTGGTTGATCTCTGTAGAAGTCTGTGTTTCAAAGTCTCTGGCAAGATTCCTCTTGGTTTCACAGGCTCTTTGATCAAGCTCATTTTTTGGATAAAATAGGCTAGGAAAAAGCCCTTGGAGCAGTAAATGGAAAATGGGCATTTTTCCTGCTGAAAACAGCATATGTGTTGCTTCTAATTCTATTTATTTATTTCTATATTTATTTCAGAAACACTTTCAGTCTCCAAAGAATTAATTTTTAATTGAAACAATTTTGCATTCATAAACTGTCTTGAAACAAATATTTGTTCCACTCAATATGTATTTTCTAGTTGTGATTTTCTGTTGAGTTCTTTTATTCTTCTTTGTGTTCCTTTTTGGGTTTCCCTTTTATGCAAAATACCAGAAAAGAGTGAAAGAGTGGGAAGGGAAGCTGGTAGGAACATGTAATAAAAGTGTGGAAAGTAATGTTTACTTTATTTTTAACAAATGGCTCAATGAAGCTTCATTTTGCACAAAAAAGCATGTGCTGAGCCTGTCCACAGGCAAGCCAACCTATTTTCTGTTAACAAATTTGTTACATAGCACAGAAAGACATGTCAAGCCAAACCCTGTGGGACTCCGAAATGGCCCCACTCAGAGATCCACTTCCCACGCAGAAAAGCTTGGTGACTTTTAGTTGGTGTGGATGTTGATCCCTTCTGTCATGGAAGTGAAAAGGTATAAAGGAGGGGTAGCTCTGCTGATGTCAGTTTATCTGTGCTGAGCTGTGCTGGCTGAAGAGCTCTCCCAGAGGGTTTGGTTAATGGATGAGGATAGCATGGCCAGGCTGGGATGCTGAATGTTTCCAGCTTTTCCTTACCCTCTCTCCTTCCTCTCTCGCCTCTCCTATGAGTGGCAGAGGAGCTCCTGAATGGACTGCAGAATTCACACCTTTTTTGGTAGATTGTCACTATTTTTCCTTTGCCTTGAATAGTCATAGTAAGGAGTTTGGCCAGTCAAGCATCAGAGCAGATGGTGGTGGTGCTGCCAGCCCTCCCCGGACATGACCCTTCTTGTCAGTCCCAGCTGTAAGCTCTACCTCTTTTGTTCACCCAGGAGAGAGGATGGGTTGCATTTAGGATGCTGCTCTGTGATCCTCAACAGCAGCTTCCCATGACATCATTGTGTTCAGCTGAACTGATGTGCTTCTGTGTCTTCCTCTAGATTGCAGTTTTGGAGGAAATACATACAACAGCTCTATGAAATGGCACCACCCCAGCAATCCCTGTGTTACATACCAGTGCCAGGTAAGGATGTCATCAGCATCGTGCTAATGGAGTTGTGAGCTTTTCCCATGAAATTCTGAGCCTTTTTTTATATGCTTCAAGTAACCTGAAATATTTTATTCCCAAAGCACAATATGGACTTTGCATTTAAAGTAGTTTAAATCCACACAGATGCGGCTAGCGATAACCAAACATTCAGAAGGATAGGTTTTATGTGACTTGAGTACCACAATACCAAAACACTGCTGAAGGAAAGGGATGCAGCTGTGCCATTCCCTGCTGTCTTGATATTGAAATAAGTCCTCTTTTTCTCAGCATGCTAAGCCTTTTGTGAGATACAAATTATTTTACTAAGTAGTATTTTACTAAGCAGACACTTCTGTGTGTATGGGTTTTACCTGGGATGTTCTTGAAGAGAAACACACAATCAAATCTTCTTTTCCTGGCCTCCTACACTGTTAACCCAGTAATATTTTTGGTAGCTTGTCTATCTGCTACCATAGCATTTGCAAGATTGTCCATTGTCCGGCACAAAACAAGGAAGCATGTAGGAAATTTTAGTTTCTGTCTGTGAGTAGGTCTGGCATTTTTTTGCTGACAATTTGATATGGTTTTAATAGTAACACTCAGGCAGCTACTAACAATTACAACTATTGGAAAGAGGAGAAATTAATGAGTATGAAGAGTTTCTACAAACAAGAAGAGAGTTTCAAGATGTTTCTGTGTTTCTGTGATACTTCTGCTCTATGAAACACACCTGTGTTTTTAAAGAGAAGTACACTGATAAGAATGAAGTTAGAGCAACTGTATTCTGTATTCTTGCACTTAATGAAAAGATACAATGTGAATTTGGATACGCTTAAAACTACTAATTACATGAAATGAGCAATTCTTTTTTGCCTATTTTGGCAAAACTGAGTGATGGTATTTACCTTGATCCACACGGTTCCTTCGGCTTCAACTGCAAAACAAGAAAATAGCAGCCTTTTGTACACAGATCCTCACACTCAGATTTGTTTGGGAGGACTCTTGACTTCTCCAGCAAGGAGTACAGGAAATGTTAACTCGCTAATACTTATCAGGCAAAGCATCAAAGATAAGCGTCTCCCCTCTACAGCACAAGATGCTTTTATCTGCTTTTTAGGTCTTTTTAACTCCAAGGGGAGAGGGATGAGAATGCCTTGTGTTTGGCCTGTTTCCACCAGAGCTGCATGGTGGATTACTGAGCCTAAGGATTCCTGATAAAGTGGGATTCCTTTTCGTCAGGAGGTACTTAGTTTTTTACCTGATGCATTTTAAGGCAAATCCTGTGTCTGGATCCACTCAAGTGGATCTTTTGACTGTGGATTAACCTGAATTCCTGATACAAGGCAGCAGGTACAGAAAGAAAAGAGGTTTTGAAATCCAGTGCTTTGTGGCATGTGCTAGGCTTTAATTGTACCACTAGTAATAGGGGATTTCTGCTTGTTAAAGCAACCTCAACGCAAACAATGAACATGTCTGATCTGCTTCTTTTTCAGGAAGGCGTGATAGTAGAGTCGGAGGTACAGTGTGTTGTCCCTTGCAAAAATCCTACCAAACTCATGGGAATGTGTTGTCCTGTGTGTCCAGGTGAGATTTCATAGGAACATGCTGTTCCACATGTGCAATGGTATTTCTGATGATAAGCATCATTACCTGGAAGACTGCCTCTAACTTCTCCTTTATACTTGACAAAAATGTAGGCCAATGGCTTACAATCCACTAAATGACAGACCAGGCTTAATATATTTTTTTAGAGCACATGCAGACTATTGCATAGGCAATAGCTTGCGTCAATATCCACAGATATATTTATGTCATTTTTCAGAGGGTCTGTCAGTAGATTTTCCTGGCTGATGGCTGGGGTTGTGTTAGGAGGGAAGTATAAGAGGAATACTGAAAAAGAACACTACCTTTGTGAGGCTAATTAGTACCTATAGGCTAATTAGAGGCTTTGTCGGTAAGCACTGCTCTGCTTGTGATACAATGGGTTTATTATATTCTAATCAGTTGTAATTTCTGCTAACATATATTATAAACTTGGAGGTAAGAACGAGTAGTAAAAACTAAACAAATTAGAAAAGTGTTTCAAAGCCACTTTCAGTGGAAGATCTGACTTAGTCTCGACTTCATTGGTGCAAATTTATCTGCTGTGGAAGGATGATTTCTTTCCCCCAAAAGATATTTGGGAGTTCTCAAGGCCTTTGTAAAGGCTCTGAAGTATTTGTGTCAGAGAGGATGGTACGATTTACTTTTCATATTGTCCTATGGTGGTGTTATAGAGTACTTCTACGGAGAAAAGGCAGTGTGCTATCCTGAGCTAAACTTATCCAAATGCTGTTTTCCAGGTTGTATATTTGAAGGGAGACTTTACAATGAAGGAGAAGAATTTAGGCCTGAAGGAAATAAATGTACCAAGTGCTCTTGTATTGTAAGTATTTGCCTTTTGGCATTGTATCTACCTGTATGAACTTCAAAAGGCACATTATTATTGCCATAACAAAGTAAAAAATATAAGGAATTCACCACTACTGAGCATTCTTCTCCTGGAGTTCAGTCTTCTATTGAAGACTTCGCTGTACTAATGCATTCTATCACTCATATTGTGAATTTATCATCTTTTTTATGAACTTACACTGTACACACAAAAAGCAGGATATTTGGAAGAAGCTCAATGTGTTAAGTTAATGATGATTTTTTTTGTGTGGTGGGATCATGCAGGAGGAGGCAGAAAGCTTTTTAGGCTTCATCTATCGATCAACATTTATTAACTGTTTCCTTGAAAAGATCTTTTGCAAGGATTCGTTTCAGCTATATGTAGCGAGGGCCTTTGCTCTGAATTACTGAGTGAAAGGATGAGGGTAGCCTCCTTAGGCTGTCCCAGGTGGATTTTGGCTTGATGCTTAATGAAAAGATCATATCCTGGAATTTATTCTTGACTAGCAACAATATAGACAGGAAGTAATAATTGCATCCTTTGGGTAATGAGCAAGGGCTTCTCTTTCACTTCCATTAAGTTTAAAAGATAATGCTATATGAATAGAGGCAGATAAATTTGACTTCCTTGGTGTGATCAGTGGGACCACTAAAATGCAAAGTTCAAATCACTGCTTTTGTTGCAATTGATGAGCTGCTTATCAGCAGAAAATGCAAGGCTGAGGAATTTACATTTCAGTAGCATACCAAGACTTTTGTCAGTACCATGCACAGCTCTCCTGCCTTATGAAAATAAAATAACAAAGGGAGGAGAGAAGGTTAGAACTTAAGAATTAATATGTATTTGTATATAGACACATACACACTTGTAATGAAGCTGCCACATAGAACTCGGACTCTTGCAGGGAAAAATACCTGATGATGTGCAAAACTAATTTACACCAAATTGTCACTGCTCTTGTGGAGAATTGGGCTGCTCAGGTAATTGTGTTTTGTTGTTCTTTTGGTGTGTTGTTTTTTTTTTTTTTTTATTTTATTAATTAAGTTTTAATCCTGTAATAATGAAAATATGCCATCACAGTGATATTTTATGCCTTGGGCTTCAGTTCAGGCCCAGGCTGAGGAAAGTTGCTCCCTCTGTAGTTGGTTGGTCTCCTGCTCACTTCAGCTTCAGTTGTAAAGCAGTAGCTTTCCTTAGTCATGTTCCTCAGGGGAAGACAGGTCTGAATGGCTGAGAAGTCTGTGGAGACATGCTTGAGTATTTTCAGGTTGTGCTTTGCTCTTTCATGAGTGCTGTACAGGCACTGCCTATTGCCCAGGTATTGGTGTGCCAATATCTCCTTTATCAACTTTCCTTTGCTCCTTAAATAACAAAAGTAATGGTGCCAGAAAGAACATGGGAAGTGGGAGATATTTGGGCAGAGCAATATAAAGAAATATTGGAACATGGGGTCAGACCTGAGGATCTGTCTTTGGCAGTTACCAGTGTCAGCTATGTTAGAGAAGGAAACACATCAGCTACGGATAGTGAAACATTGAAAGTACTGGGTAAGAGGCCTAATGACCCCTTCTGAAACAGAAGGTGCGATGGGTTTGGATGTTAATGACATCTGTATAAAGTGTCCATCTCTAATGCTGAATGTTACTAACAACAAAAGAAATACCATCTATGTGTAAGCCATACCTGTCCTCCCTTGGCTCTCTCTGAAGTGCCTTTTTTTACCCTCTAACCCTTTTTCTTCAGAATTTGGGAATTCCTGTGCAATTTAAATGCAAAGCAAATGACGGGGCATCCTCAGGGCTGTGATAGCAGCTTGCTGCCTGCTTTACATCCATTCCCTTTTGGGAATGGGTCTCCAGTGAATCTCTTATCTAAGCAACTAGTGGATGTCTTATTTAGAGATACACATCTAGCCATTCGATGTGATGTGAACAGGCTTGTGTGTGATGTGCTGCAACTTGTGTAGGCTGTAACAGATGAAAGGTAGCTCCTCACTGCAGATTTCTTGTGGGATTTCAGATTTTAACTAGTGAGTCTTTTGTGGAAGTGCGGCAGAGGAAGCGGCATGTGTTATTGCTAAGGTATGTTGGAAGAGTGGTGTAAGGATTCAAGCCACTTTCACTTCAGGGTGAATTCTGCTTTTTACTTGGGAGCAAGCTTTTCTAATGGTGCTTTATTCTGGACTCTATAGGCTGTCATTGTCCCCAGTGTAGCTCAGCCTGAGGCTGCAGGCTGCATTGAACAGGAAAAGAGTAAAGAGGGATGGCTGTGGTTTGTTTTCCTGGAGAGATGTAGCACTGTTCCCCATTCACTAAATGCATGAAAATGAGGAATTACTTACAAAAAAGGAATTTTACCATTACAGAATGCACTTAAAAGCACATTTCAGCAAGGCTGAACTTCAGGGCACAATCTTTGGAAAGCTCTTCAGTAGTTCACGTTTGTGGTATTTCCAGCTCGGAGCAGTGCCTACTAGATACTATTGAGCTCCTAAAGAATGTGAAATGGTTGATAAAATGTTTTTTTGTTGTTGGTTTATCATGCATGGCCCCAAGGGGTAGGGAAAGCAATGACACAGCTACACAGGGGTGCTTCACTCGGTCCTTACCTGCCATGCACTCAACCAGTTAATACAGTTTCTGTGTAATACCACTCGTGGTTCTAGTTATTGTCTACTGAAAACCAGCCCAAACCCACTAAACTCATTTCATGGAGGTCACTGAAACAACCCATTAGCTAACAAGTTTTGGGTTGCTACTGAGCCAGGCCATGCTTGTGGCAGCAAGGCAAAGATGAAAGCCCTAGCATTCCATTACCGCTCTATGGAGTGAGCTGCTCCTTGGGGCGACTGAGATTTCTGGCTGAAAATGAAAATGTATCATCTCTCACTCAATGCATATTGCCTGTCAGGGGCAAATGAGCTGGCTTTTAATGACTTGGGTTCTCTGGGGAGAGGCATTTGTGTAAGAAAGGTGGACAGGATCTCCTTGTAGCCCAGCTGAAACCAGCTGTATCTCAATAATTCATCTGCCTGGCCTATTCCTTGCTTTCTGTGATAGGCCAGCAGCCTGTTCTAGAGAAATCTTGGATATTTTCCCTACCATAAGCACCTACTTAAGTGAAGGACTGGCCGCTTTAATCAAGTGTTATTTCTCAGATACCACTTTTATGAGGTTGAGAGTGTGTTTCTGCTTGCACAGTGAAAGCACTTGGCTTACATGTTCCCTTTCCTACCGCCTGCAATAAAATACCCAGACTGTGATTATCTTAAATGTTTTCATTTTCTCTTTTGATGTAGCATGTTTGGGAAAAAAAATAAATAGTGGAGGTGGAAGGAGAGAGAGACAGGGAGGAGGGGAGGAGAGGGTGTTTGGCAGGAGGGTGACCTTGCATGAGACCGGTAACCATGGAGAAGCTTATCTCTGAATGGTAGTATCCAAACTCATAACTAGCCCCTTTTGACTCACACCCCTGTTACCCAGACCATGGGCACTGCGTGTTTCGGCATGCGAGGCATGCAGCCGTACAAGGTACCACCATGCTGAGAGCATGCAGCACCATGGAGATGCCACAGCCCAGGACCTGTCTTCCTCCACACCGCTGCTTGGAAACAGTTGGAGGCTGGATTACTGGATTATGGCATTGCTGGGATGGCCAAGGGCTGGGAGCAGGAAGAGTTGCGCTGTCTGTCTGCCCTGAAAAATCAACATGTTCAAGTATACCTTTGCAGATTAAATACTGCATCTGTGAGGCAGTGGAACAGGATGCCCGTAGAAGCTGTGGCTGCCCCATCCCTGGCAGTGTTCAAGGCCAGGTTAGACAGGGCTTGGAGAAACCTGCTCTAGTGGAAGGTGCCCTTGCCTGTGGCAGGGAATTGGAACTGGATGAGCTTTAAGGTCCCTTCGAACCCAATATGAGGCACATTTCAGGAATGACTTGGCAGCGTGGTCATAGATGTTTGGTCCCCCAGCAGCATTGTTTCACAGAAGCAATGCTGTCCTCTTAGCTGCTTGTTCCAAAACAGTTTGAAGCAAGTGAAACCCAAACGACCTGAAGCAAACCATGGGAATTTGGGGCCCTTGGAAAGCCAATTTAAAAACAGCCTCTGCTTGATCTCGTTTGCATCACTGGGGGTTTTACACTGCTGCTCAGGCATGCTCATAGGGACTCAAGATGCACACAGCTCCTGGTCTGCAGGTGTACTTGTGGGTCTGTACAGGAAATGTCTTGTCACTTACGGTCCTGAGTGCTAGGGTGCAAAAACTGCATAATAGAAGTTTTGCACAAAGAAAAGGAAATGGCATCGAGAAAATCTGTTTCTAAATCAATGAGTAACAGGCATTGCAACTGTGATAAGTAATGAGAAACTACATATGTTAGTGCTTTGGACCCAGAGGGTGGAATTCATCTTGTCTAACTCTGGCCATACAGAAGTAATGTGTCTGGTCTGATCTACTTCTCTGGGCTCATCTTAACAGAAAGAGAGAGGTAGGATGAATTACTTTCTGCAGATGCCCATCTTCTTCCACTAACTACTGGGGGAGCCTACTCGGCTCCCTGATCCCTGAGGTAGCTGAAGATAGTTGAAATGGATCCTGCCCTTGCAGCCAGCTGGGTTGTTGCTTAATGAGAAGCATCACCAAGGTAAAATGGCTTAGAAAAAAGTCAGAAATAGCCAAGTTCGAACAGCTTCTGACCAT
>JAOEHX010009371.1:0-42130 GCA_025448015.1 Bolborhynchus lineola | reverse complement strand
TTCCTGAAGAGGCCAAAGTCTGCTCTCTTGCAGTCCAGGGCAGTGAGCTTGCTGCACGCTATTCTTACTGTCCTGAGGATCTCGAATTCAGTCATCCCATGATCACTGCAATCAAGTCTGCCCTGGGGTGTCACATTTCCAGCCAGCACTTCCCTGTTGGTGAGCACGAGGTCAACCACAGCACCTCTCCTTGTTGGCTCCTCTGTTACTTGCGGAAGGAAGTTGTCTTCCACACAATCGAGGAACTTCCTGGATTGCTTGTGCCGGGCCTTACCATCCCTCTAACTTGCCGAGGGTGTACTCAATCCCAATGTGCACATCATTGATAAAGATATTAAACAGAACTGGCCCCCGTACTGTGCCCTGGGAACACCACTTGTGACTGGCTGCCAACTGGAGTTAGCTCCATTTACCACCATTCTTTGAGCTTGGCCATGCAGCCAGTTTTTAATCAAGGGACAAGTACACCCATCCAAGACAGGAGCAGCCAGTTTCTCCAGGAGAATGCTGGGGGAAACAGTGTTAAACACTTTAGCATGTACAGCCTTTCCCTTATCCACCTTTAGACGGAGATCAAGTTAATTAAGCAGGACCTGCATTTCATAAACCCGCACTGACTGGGCCTCATACCTGATTTTTGTGTATGTGCCATGTGACAGCATTCAAGATAATCTGCTTCATAACCTCCTTTAGCACCAGGGTCAGACTGACAGGCCTGTAGTTCCCTGGATCCTTCCACTGTCCCTTCTTGTAGATGGGCACCACATTTGCTAATTCCCAGTCAACTGGGACCTCCCTGGTTAACCAGGATTGCTGAGAAACGTTTGAAAGTGGCTTGGTAGGCATTTGTCATGGTTTAAGCGCAGCCGGTAACTCAGAACCACACAGCAACTCACTCATTCCCCCCCTCTTCTTCCTTCCCAGCTCACAAAGGAATGGGATGGAGAATCAAAAGAATGTAACTCCCACGGGTTGAGATAAGAACACTCCAGTAACAAAGGTATAACACGAACCACTGCTGCTACTGCCAATAATGATAATGATAAGGGAACTGACGGGAAGAGAATACAACCACTCACCACCTGCTGACCAATAACCAGCCCAACCCAGCAGTGATCTAGCCCTTCTGGGTAACTGCCCTCAATTTATATAGTGGGTATGACATGCTGTGGTATGGAATACCTCTTTGGTCAGTTTGGGTCAGATGCCCTGTCTCTGCTTCCTCCCAACTTCCCCTCCTCCCTGGCAAAGCATGAGACTCAGAAAGTCCTTGGTCAGACCAAACATTACTGAGCAGCAACTGAAAACATCGGTGTTATCAGCACTGTTCCCAGGCTGAAAGTCAAAACCACAGCTATGCACCAGCTACTGAGGAGGAGAAAAATGGCTGCTACTGCTGAACCCAGGACAACATTTATGCAATCAGCACCATTGTGTGGATTCCATCCTGCACCATATGCTTGTGTGTGTCTAAGTGGTGTAGCAGGTTGCTGTTTCCCTTTGAATTGAGGGGGCTTCATTCTGCTTCTCATTCATGTCTTCCAGCTCAGGGGCTGGGTACCCAGAGAAAAGCTGGTCTTATTGTTAAAGACTAAGACAAAGAAGGTGTTACATACCTCAGCCTTGTCCTCCTCCTTTGTCACTATGTTTCTCCTGCATCCAATAAAGGGTGGAGATTCTCTTTAACCCATATTTTGTTGCTAATGTATTTCTAGAAACATTTTTATTGTCTTCTACGCCATTAGCCAGATTAAGTTCTAGTTGGGCTTTGGCTGTTCTAATTTTCTCCCTGCATAACCTCATGACATCCTTGTAGTCTTCCTGAGTTGCTTGCCCCTTATTCCAAAGACCGTAAACTCTCCTTTTTTTCCCTGAGTTCCACTCAAAGCTCTCTGTTCAGCCAGGGTGGTATGCTTCCCCATTGGCTTGTCTTTCAGCACATGGGGATGTCCTGCTCGTCTGCCTCTAAAACCTCCTTATTGAAGAATGTTCAGCCTTTCCGGACTCATTTGCCCTTCAGGAGTGTCTCTCAAGGGACTCTGTCAACCAGGCTTCTAAACAGGCCAAAGTCTGCTCTCTGGAAGTCCAAGGCAGCAGTTCTGCTGACGATCCTCTTACTTCTCCAAGAATCTCAGTCTCTTATTATGTCATTATTGCTGTGCCCAAGACGGCCTCCAGACCCATGAGTACTTCTCTGCTCACAAAGAGCGTGTCCAGCGGGGTGCCTTCCCTAGTTGGCTCACTCACCAGTTGTGACAGGAAGTTCACTTCCACAGAGTTCAGGAAACTCTCAGACTGTTTCCTCTCTGCTGTATTGTATTTCCAGCAGACATCTGCTAAGTTGAAGCCCGCCATGAGAGCAAGTGTTAGGTATCATGAGACTTCTCCCAGCTGCTTGTAGAATATTTTGTCTTCCTCTTCATCCTGATTGGGTAGTCTATAACCAACTCCCATTGTAGTATCTGCCTTGTTGGCCTTCCCCCTGATACTTGCCCATAAACATTCAACCCTGTCATAACAATCATTAAGCTCTAGACAATCAAAAGACTCCCTAGCATACAGAACTACCCCACCTTATCTCCTTCCTTGCCTGTCCCTTCTGAAGGGTTCATAGCTATCCATTATAGCACTCCAATTGTGCATGTTATTCTACCATGTTTCTGTGATGACAGTTCTGTCATAGTTTTCCTGCTGCAGAATGGCTTCCAGCTCCTCCTGGTTGTTGCCCAGGCTTGTGTGCATTGGTGTAGATGAGCTTTGCTTGGGCTGTTGATTCTGCCATCTTTTTGGGAGAAGGAGCCCTAATTCCTACCTAGAATCATAGAATCATAGAATAGTTTGGGTTGGAAAGGACTTTAAAATCATTTAGTTCCAACACCCCTGTGGGGGGCAGGGACACCTCCCACTAGAGTGGGTTGCTCAAGGCATGGTAACCACTCTCATGACATTACTACTTTCAGTTGCTTCTACAGTTTCTAACACAACAATAGCCCTTATGTCTTTGCTGTTGCATGGATCTCCATCCCCTGCCTCCACTGAGACATCAGACTGAAGGACCTTGCTAACACACTCTCCATTAAACATTGGTGTGCTGCCCCCAGGTTTTCTCTACCCAGCCTGGCGTTATCCCTTCCCCTTTTTCAAATGTAATTTAAAGCTCCTTTAAAGAGCCCTGCTAACTGCAGCGCTGCAGGTATAGCTGCATTAACACAGTGATGGGCCGTAGTTTGAATTTTCACCTTGGATCCTCAGTATCATTTGGCTTTGTGTCAGTTAGTTTAAAAAACTAACCTGTAATGGTTGTTGTTCTGCTGACATCAGTATTAAGAGCCATAAGAAGGCTAGGGAGCTAAGCTTGACCAAGCCATGACTCTGACATTTAAGGTGTTTGTTTTATACTGTCTTTCTAACTGTTTATTTCTGATCCCTTAATTCCTGTCATTTGTACGTTAACAAGCAGATCACAGATACTAACATTTGCCAAGCTAGTTCAGCACCTGGTTAAAAAGCCTTTTTCTGTCGGCTCTTTAACCAACAGGGAACACATGTGGATTTTCTTTTTTGTGGACAAACTGGTAAAACAAATTGCAATTTTTAATGAGTTATTTTTCTTACCATGTGTGGCATTATGTGCAGATGCCTTACTGCCCAGAATCGTGGTAGAAGATATCCTCACTGGGTGCCTTCATTTGTTGAACAAATGTGCTGTTGATCCAGTGGCTGGTAAAAGGTTTCTCCAACAATGAAAACAAAATTAATTTGAAACCAAGTAATTCCACTTTCATACTGAATGCACAGGAGTTGGGCACTGTTGTTCCAGGGAGGCTGAGTAATTTGGTGCTTCCCACCATAGCCGGCCTCATGATTCTGTGGAGCTGTATTGGGAGTGTGGAGGATTTCATATCTATTACATTGGAAGAGTACAAATGGAGTAAATAATCCCTGTGCAGAAAAAAGGGGGAAAAGATCCCCACGGCTGTCTACGGTGCTGCTCTTACACCCTTTGCCTTGTGGTCTGTCCTGAGATGTGTCCTGTTTAATATCTGCATTGATGACCTGGAGGAGGTGATGGAGTGCATGTTTGCACAGTATGCAAGTGACACTTTAGGGCAGGGGGACATAGGCAGGAGAAATGGGCTGACAGGAGCCTTCTAAAGTCCAACAAGAACAAGTGAGAAGTACTGCACTCAGGAAAGAAGAGTCCTTTGCAATGATACAGGATGGAGACTGCCTGTCTGGGAGGCAGGTCTGCTGGAAAAGGCCCTGGGGGGCAGTGAGCTGGCAACTGCCAGCAGTGTGCCATTGTTATGAAGAAGACCAAGTGGTCTGTTATCCTGGGCTGGATAACAGACGCACAGCCAGTAGATTGAGAAAAGTGATAATCCCATTCTACTCAGAACTCCTTAGATCCCAGCTGATGCACTGTCTCCAGTTTTGGGCTCCTAAGTATAGGCAAGACATGGCTAAACTGGAGCACATTTAGCAATGGGCCAGGTCTGTGAGGAGAGCTGAGGGATCTGAGGTGTTCATCTTGTGGAAGAGACTGCTTCAGGGAGATCTTTAATAAGCAGTCTGCTGATACATATGAGGAGGTTATTGAGAAGATGAGCCAGGTTCTTCAGCATTGTGCATAGTAGAGGAGAGACAACAGGTATAAACTGAAACATAGGAGGTTCAGTCTGGATAAAGGGAGAGACCTTTCCATGCTGGGCACTATGAAGCAGTGGGACAGGATGCTTGGAGAGTCTGTGCAGCCTCCATTCTTGGAGGTCTTGAGACAAGGCATGATAAAGCCCTAAGCAAGCCGGTCTGATCAGAGGTCTGACCCTGCTTTGAGGAGGAGGTTCAGCTAGAGACCTCCTGAAGTCCTTCCCACCCTGTATTAACAAATGATCTTACGTGGGTCCCTGGCAGCTTAGACTCTTCAAAGGCTGGAATAAGGACATTTATTAAACAGCATGAAGTCTGTGGTTTAATGATTTATGAGCATGTGTATACAAGCGTGTACAGTGGAACTGCGCTTCTCATGAGGGTCCTTTTACAGACTGTGAACTCAAGTACTAGCAAAAGAACATTTCTTGGTTTTCTGCCTTTTTTGCCTGTGACCTTTTAGTGAGGAGAAAAGCATGGATTTCACTGGGTGGCCACTGCTATGGCTCCTTCTTTAGTGAGAGTGAGTTGAAGAGGCTGTTAGAATAGTTAGAAAGCTGTTTTGGGATTGACCAGAAGCTGAGCTTGAAAGTTTTGAGATGTCTAGCCCCACTGAAATACCACCTTGTCTAGGTCATAGGACTTGGCATGTGCAAAGGCTTTAAAAGAGACCACAAAAACCTAGAACAGCATATCGTGTAAAACTTTGGCGTGCTGACTAAGTAAGCATAGTAATAGCTGCAGGTCTTTCTGGTACATGGTGAAACGTGACATTTTCTTGTGCTTTGGAAGTGTTTTGATTTGATTCTTGGGCTGGCTGTTGTTTTATGATTGTGTTTTGTTATCCCTTGAGGGCTGTGTCTGGGAGACTGGACTGGAATAACAGAGGCCTGGGTTCCACTCTTCCTGAATGGTCTTCAGCAGTTCTGTTAGGACATGGTGATGCCTATTTCTTACTCAAACCTGGCAGAGTTAAACATCTGAAGCTTTTATGGCAGCCGCTATCTTCACTGTACCTGCCTCTTCTCCTGTGGACTGGCTTTTATCTGACCATGGTCTATGAGTTCCAGACTTCCTTTTACAGTGAGGCCTGTAGTGCTTATCACTGAAGTGCTTGTCTTGGCAGGCTCCTCTGGCACTCAAAGCAGCAAGTAAAATAATTTCCTACATATGACTTACTTGGAAACCATTGAGAAAAGTTCTTCATAATTTGCATTGTCTGCTTGTATAGTGAGATATTTCAGTTCACTTTCAATACACTGCCTTACTGCCCTGGATACAGGTAGGACACAGGAAGGATAGAGCTGGGCACAAGCAGCCTCAGTATATCGTGTTCTGAAAATTGTGTGTTGATGTTTAGGTTAAAGCTCCTAGTCTGGAACTTGTCCCTCTTCTGGTCCTGTGCCCTGTTGAACTGAAAACTAGTATTTATTAGCAAACCCTCAACATGTGTGTTGCAAATATAGTTGCTATAGATGGGTGTTTTTTAGGGGTTTCCTTGTCTTTCTAGGTGACATTTTGGCAACTCCAGCAATTAGGCATGTGCATTTTTTGTGGTTTGCAGGATCATTTATCTTGGCTTATTCCTGTAGAGTCATGTTGCACAAGCAAAAAAGTTGCTTTTTTAGAATTGCAAGTCATAGCTCCTTTCCATTTGTGTGAAGTTTGTTGAGCTCTGTACTGTCAGCTGGAGAACACGGTGTCTGTTACTTCTTGCACTCGTCTGCCATCACTGCCTTCAGAAGTGAGTCTGTTACTCTATACTTCTCTTGACGTGTTCAGAAGAACAAGCAACATCAAACGTTTTCATGTTTACACAGCAGACTGCTTTTGGTGGTGGTGGTGGTTGACCTTTTCATGCCTTTGGAAAGGGGGTGAAGGATATGGGGAATGCAGTAAGCTGAAGCAGGTAAAACTGCTCGGACAGTTAACTAAGGGGGTTTCATTTGGGTGCTAACAAATGAAGTGTCAAACCATGAGAAGGAGATGGAAAGAAGTCGATGGAGGTATGGAAATCAGCTCAGTTATGTGTTACTGTAAGCTGTACCTACCAGCGTGCATCCTGGAATGCTGCAGTATATTATGAGCTGATTTCTTGCTCATCTGCGCGAAGGGGAGCATTCTTCTGTTTCAGGCAGGGAGGACAAAATGTCAGAACTATTTGTTGGGAGCTGCGTAAAAATATCCTTACATGTTTCAGGCATGAAGAAAGGGGATTAGAAAATGTGCTATTTTCAAAGCTATGGGATTGCCGTTGTAAGGTCAGTGCAGGGAGACTGAAGGAGAGCTGATAGGTCAGTAGGTCAGTGTGCATGCTCAGTGTGCTTCTGAGTGGCTTTTCTATACTTGAAAGCCTCACCTTTATAGTTATAATTTTATGAATACTTTAAAACACCACTCTTATCCACACTCTTATTTCTGTTGGTTGAGTGGGTTTTTTTTGGGGTAGGGATGGTGTGGTGGTGTTGGCCAGCGTTAGTGTTTGTGTGTCTACCCAGTGAAAACTATATTTTTTTCCTTTCTTATCTGGTCTCTGTGCCATAATGTGGCTTCTGCAGCCACTAATGCAGCAAAATGGAAGAATGAGTGGCTGCTAGGGATGGAGGTGAAGTATCCCTTTGCTGATGTAATGGGTGTTTGCTTGATGAAAACAGCTATATAACTGTGCCTTAAGACAATAATGAAAGAAATGAAAAACAGGAATTTACAGTAAAGTGATGAAGCTTGACTTAGTTTTAGATCCATAGCTCACTGTGTGTTTCTGTTAAAGTCTGCATCTTTTCTGCCTTGCAGAACTTGTTTCAAAGGATTCCTAGTTAAGTACTGCTAAGTGAGTGTCAGACCTGTTGCAGAAAGAGACTAAATCAGATGGGGAGCAAATGCTGAGATGACTTCTGGTCTGGTTCTTTGGTAGCTGTGAGGCTTGAATAGGATTAGAATGGCTGCTGGAAAGATCCTGAACGTTAAATACAATAATTCTGTGTTAGTACTGTGGTCTCACCTTGGCTTTTATCACTCTGTTTATGCCCAGGCAGCTGTGGGTCAGCTGTGGCTTTGTCAGTTGCTGTCAGAGCCAGCTCAATACCACATGGGTAATCTATCTGTTCCATTATTCCAGCAGCATAACTGCTTTGCTGGCTGTTTGTACTGTCCTTGGATGACTGATCACGTTCAGGCTGCCCAGTGTGGCAGTGGCTGGGTGAGGACAGGGTCCTTCTTCCTCCTTGGCAGCTCCAGCACTGTGCTCGCAAGGACCCAGAGCAGAAAACTGGTTCAGCACATAGCAGCTTGCTTTTTGCAGGGTTTGCTTTCTTGCTGAATTGAAAACATGTAACTGGCTAAAGGTCTCTCTGCTTAGTAATTACAGAGTCTCATTTGGTCTGGTTTGGTGTTCAGCTGCCAGTGCTGGTGATGTTGACAGCCACTTGCGGCTGCTGCGGTCTGTTAGTGCTCCTCTCTCCCAAGTTGCTGCATCTCTGCCTTTTCCCATTCTGCACTAGCGCACCCCTGCTTTTATCAGGAGAGCTGGTACATGTGCATGCATTGGCCAGGTCAGCTGTAGCCATATTGATATTTGCTATCTCAACACAGGTGTAACCCACCAAAAAATGCAGATCCTTTTTCACACCCCCATCTCCCCCCAGACAACTTGATAGTAAGATAAGGCCTTTCATGGGTGGAAATCTGAAAGCAGTAATTCACCCTCACAAACAAACAAGCTTCAACTTCTCAGAAACATTTCCAGCTGGCTCAAGGATTGAACATGCTACTACCATACTACATACAAATTTTACCCCTGGCAAGAATAAAGGGGAGATCTGTTTTCTGGCAGTCACAGAATAGACTATCATCTGTGTAGGTTTAACAAATATGTATAAGCAAGAGTGGCCTTCTCTTTGCAACTAAACTAGAAGCATTATTGCAGCCTTTTCCTAAAAGTTGCCTTTAGCTTTACTTTCCCCCTTTTTAGGTTTTTCCATTTCTTTGAGTGGCAGAGCTTGGCCATTGTGATTGCCTTGTCTGCCTACTGAGACATAAATAATTTCCTTTATTACCACAGTTCTGCTCTGAATGCAGTCCCTTGATACAGAACCTTTATGTGGATCTTGTCAAGTCTTTGCATTTGATCTGCCTGGGACCATTAATTCTCTATTATAATTAATGGAGGCTTTGTCTTTCTCCTGCAGTTTCTATCAAAAGATCTCAGAGCCTTTTGTAAATGTTAAGCGATTAGTAATGCAGTAGCAGAGTTGCAAGTTGTGTGTGTGTTTTGTCTCTAGAAAAAGAGACAAAAAGTCTCAGCATACCAGCATGCATTATGTTTGGGAATGGTTTTGAAATCTTTCAGTACAAGTTTTTTTTGGAAAATGCCATGTTTTGTAAAACTTTTTTTTTTTTTTAATGTTCCTAGAAAGCTACAATTTTGAAGATGGCTTTTTGTGAAAGAATTTTAAATGTTAGGTGAAAATCTTGTGTGTGCATGGCTGCATGTATTAGTCTGTGACAGGCAAAGAGAGGAACAGGTTAAGAGATAGACACTGAAGGGTATTTATACTCACCAGCAACCCGTTGCCTTCTGGTCTGACATATTCTGTGGGAAGTGTGAGCTCCAGCAGATGGTGAATCTTTCATGCGAGGGTTGGCAGCTTCATAAGGGTGATTTGTCCTGTGGCCACATCTCACCTGAGGTGTAAGTGAATGAGGGCTATTTCGCTGGTCTGAATGGTGTAGAAGTCATCTTGAATGTGGACTTTCTATTTTGTGCATGTTTATCTGAGCTCTTAGCATATGAGTAGCAGGTAGGTGAGTCACTGTCCGAAAAAGTGCAGCTAGTCACAATTTTGTCTCTGGGAAGAGCAAGGAAACTGGGGAAGCAGTGAGACATTGGGGGCAGGAAGAGAGCTTCCTGTGCAGTTTGAGTTATGGGATTATTGCACATTTCCCATCTGTGTGCTGCTCTTATCCAAGAGGATGACAGAGTTACTTGAACAAGTCATCTATAATGGAGCCAAAGCTTACAGAGCAGTCTGATAGCTTCTAAAGTTAGGGTTTCATCACGAGATGAAAGTACAACATGTAAAAGTTGCGGTTAGGCAACACCATGGAGCTAGCTCTTCACTGGTTGAATGTGAAGGAAAGCATCAAATCCAGGAACCCATGATAAACGTCACAACAGCTGCTGCTTTCCATGGGATGGGATTGAGCCTTGCAGTCAAAAATAACTACAGCTAAAATTAAGTAGCATTTACCATCTGGTTTTGTGCAAGGCAGAGGCTTGTGGTCAGCTTTTTAATAACGAGGCAGAGAATGGTAAGGACTTAAAAGACCAACTGTGCTGTTGTTATCTTTTAAAATACGCTAAAATCATTAAGAGTGAAGGTAGAAAGGATGAAATTGTTGACAATTCTCTTTCTTTTAAAAAGGAGAAAGCGGGGATATCTTTTTATCACTCTCCTGCTGACTTTAAAGGCCATTTCCTGTCTTGTAGTAGATCCTTGACAGCTCTGGTGGCACTTCCAACTTTCTGCAACTGATTGCTCCTGTTCTGTGCTTTTTGCCTGTAATCCCACACACAAGACAGCCTGGCTGGTTTACAGATGTAGTGCTGTAGAGCACATGTGTATGTGATTGGCTCATTATATTAATTTGTTTGAAAGGCCAGCACAGCTTCCAATGTGTCTAAATCATATTGACTTGTGACACTGCCAGGAGATTGTTAAACCATTGGAGGGCTGCCAGGAGCCCTTGCTGCTTTCCTGGGGACCAGGAGAGAAGTGACCTTTTCCTCATGAATTTAAATTTCTGGTTTAGGGAAATACTCAGGGTTTTTGCTGAATGCCTTGGCCTCTTGCCCATGCTGTGTTACTTTTGGATTTTGATGGTGCTGGAGAATGGGGTACTGAAGTGGTTCAGAGGACTAGTGCTGCCTGTTAATTGGGGATTGGCTCCAAGAAGAGACTTGCAGGCAGAATGGAGGAAGGCTCTAGCAGACATCTGTGAGAAATCATAGCTAATTCTGCCAGATACCTTTCCAAGGCATCCTCCTTCTGTGCCTGTAGTTACACCTGTTTTGTACCATGTAAATTCACAGCTGAGTCGTTTAAGACCAGTGGCAAGTTTTACATTAAAGCTGTGACCATTTAGCAGAGTCTGTTTTGTGGGTCAGGTGGGGGGCAAAAAGCTTTCCATTTTCAGGAGAGAATTCCTTGGATGGTGGGTCTGCTAATACTAATTCTGCTAACTTGTCTGAGGGAGACCTTTGCCCTGGAATGGTGGTCTGGTGGGAGCAAACAAACTGGCCTGGGGGAACAGATACAGGGAGGGTTCTGCTGTGGATCAGTCTGGACTGAGCGAAGATACACCAGCCTGTATTCAGTTTCCTACCCCTTCATGTCTTCCTCTACTGTAAGTTTACTCTGACTGATGCATGAAATTAAATGATCAGGCTTTAGAGGAAGATGTTTTACCCAATTCTTATTTGGAGAGAAAAGAACAATTGCAACACAACAGGGAAAGGCGTTTTCTGTGGGGTAACAAAGGGGGAAGAAGGGAACTTGGGAATGGGCAGGTGAAGAACTGGCAGTAATGCCTCATGTGGAACCTACCATGGCTGTATGCACAGCTTTGCTCACTGCGGCTCTGCTCATGTAAAATGCCCTCCTGCATGGATGGCTCATTTGATGTAAGGATCTGGCATAAGTCTTTACAGCAAAGCTACAGTTAAGTCAAGGAGCTTGGTGTTTGCCAGTTGATTAATATCCATAATCTTCTAAGTACCTTTGGGTTTGTGAAAGCACAGTCAGAATGCTGTTCTTTGTTGCAAATTTTCATTGGAGCACCTATCAGGTTCTACCCTGTTGCTCCATCCTGACTATTTTTTTTAGCTGTCTCTACTTGCTTATTGTGGTTTCTCTGTTTTTTTTCCAGTGTTGGGACTTGGTTTCCTTTTCCTGCTTCTGTTTCTTTGCTCAACAGTGATAAGTAAATACTGGGGGAAGCAGGCAGGATAAAAAGTTCTTAGCATTTGTTCAAGCACAGCACTGGAAGAGTTCTGGAGTAGTGCAGGTGTTGGGAACCCCCTGGCAAATTTCTGTTCGTAAGCGCATTTGCTTCTCTGCTTCTGCTGGCTGTTGATCTTTGAACCTGTGTGTTCCTGGGCAGGCTGTCGTGGTGGGGAACTGAACTGTGCTTTGTCCAGCGGGTACAGATGACTTTCTCAGGAAGCTCCTTGCAGAGGGAATGTCATCTTTGAGATGCCTGCGCTTAGGGGGCCAGCAGCAGGCCAAGTGTGGCAACTGGCTATCTGCAGAAGCAGCAAGGATAGGGAGGGATTCCTGGCTGGGAGTGCATGACTAAGTGCTGTGTCCTCCCTCCTGGCCCCCCCGCACCTAGCAGCTGGAAGGCTATCTTAGTGCCTCCTCCGGTGTCACCATGCCTGAATTAACGCAGGTCTGGCAGTTCCGAGGTGGCAGCCCCTTATCCAGTTGCTGCCACTTCTTCAGTATTCGGACGACCCATTCAGTTCATCTGTGACCTGTTTGTGCTGCTGGGGCCGGGATGGCAGGGCTCTTGTGTAAGAGGCGCAAAAAAGGAGGTAGGAAGCATTATGTCTGTAGCAAGATCTCTTTGTAAGCTGTCTGCCTACAACATGGCGTACAGGATCTTTGTAGGCAGGTCTGTCCCTGGGCAGCAAGTTTTGGGGAGGCTTTCTGCTGAGATAGCTGTGTTTTGTTGCTAGCCATAGCAGAGGATGTTTTGGTCCTGCAGGATCTGACCCAGCTACAATGCATCTGAAGTGTAGGGGTTTATCTGGCTCTTCATGTTGTGAGGGACGGGGGCTTAATACACAAATTTGTATTATTTTTTTTCTTCTAGTTTAGTAAATTGCTGAGAAACAAGGTATTTTTGTTAGGAAGGGTAGAGTTCATTTTTATATTAGAAGAAAAAGCGAGTATGTAATCTTCATTGAGTTTTTGGGAATAAAACTAGTTTAGCTGCATTTAAAAGTATTCTCGCTTGAAACATATGCAGCATTTTATTTACATAGCTTACACTGAAGACAGTACCATGTGTTCACTGCCCAGAGGAGCTTAGCAGCTCTCTTCTGCGATTGCACAGCATTAGGAACAGCTATGCCCTGATATTATTGAACGCTTGGCATTCCCCGAATGACAACAATGCTATGGTAATGAAAAGAGAGTTAAATCTAGAAACAAGGCTGATACTTCCAAAAAGGGTCTGATTTAAGTGGAATTTGGGCTCTTGTAGTCCTAGCAGGGTTTAAAATGTCTTATTTGCAATGTCCAGTTTTCAGATGATTTTTCTTGTGCCTCTTGGTGGACGTATTCCCATTGGCATCACAGTGTAGGAGCTGCTCCAGTGGGAAAGCTCTAGTGGTGTGTAATGGAAACAGATTGAGTAAGCATGTTGTTAGAGCTGATTTGGTCTGTTGCATGAGGCCTCTTAGCTCCCTGACTTTTGTTTGAAGACTTTTCCAAGAAAATGAGAACCGGCGCTGAAAAGGGGTAATGAAGAGTTTCTTTAATAACTCCATTTATTAAGGACATTAAATCTCATTCTGTAGACATTGTATTCAGTTTGCAGTAGGAGCGCTGTTCTGTTACCTTCTCTTTGCAGAAAGAGCACCATACAGAAAGCAAGCTATTCTTATTGCTGGCAGCCCCTTTTCCCCCAGGCTTTATGCCATAGTAGCTCTAACCAGCTGCTCTAACGTAGTTCATAAGCCATAAGGTCTCAAAATACAAGACTGTTGTTCGCTGCTTATGAGGATTTAAGTCATGTTCAGTTTAATGCTGTGAACCAGAATTAATTAACATCTTGGAACTACAATTAAGAAATGTGCTAACTTGTTTTAAGCACCTGTTTCAAGTATCCATGCGAGAAGGATCAGGGACTGCAGTTTATTCTGCTTCCTTGTTCTCCTCTGGGGCAGTAGGATCTCTGTGTCTTCCCTTCTATCAAGCAGGATATGATTCTATGATAAAAATGCAAGAACTGGTGCAGGATTTTGTTACATTTGCAGGCTGCATGCAAATGATTAGCCTGTGGTTTAAGTTTCCAGTGGGAAAGGGGAATAGTGACTGTTCTTGAAAGAAGTGCTTGTTGGCATACTGTGCCTATTAGTTAACTGTTCCTTCTTTTCTTTCCCCAGAAAAGTTTGTCTAACAGACCTTATTTATTTGGAAATCTTTGTTTTTCCCTGAAAAGAGTATGGGACTTGGACCTCTCCCAAAACAGACTGCAGTACCGAAAGTGATCTTAGGCCACACTAGCACATAACTGTCACTGAATAGATGTCACAGTGTCTTTGTATCTCCTGTTTTAAAGGCACGTATTTCCATAGCTTAGCTTATGATAAATAATTGTTACCCGAGTTTATGGGGAGGTGTGCCTTGGAGACTGTTAAGGTATTATAGAATTGCTAGTGCTTTTCTTACTGACAAACTCTGTGAAGATACTAAAGAGTTATTCAGTACTTGTCCTCAAGTTTAGTTGCTCCCATGTGGCAGGACATAGGGAAGTATTTTAATACCCATTTTGTTAATAAAAGGTACTTTCTTGACTTCCCCAAATGGGAGTTGTAGGTTTCGGACAACAGCTTGAAATCACAGATTTCGGATTTGTATTCACCGGATCATGTCACATCTATTTTTAGTCAGTGGCAATGCTAGAATTAAATACATTTTCATCTTTGTTTGGTAGGTCTTGCTTGGATTTCCTGAGACTTTTAATGAGGCCAGTAGCATATTGCAGTTCCTGGTGTTCTGCAGCTGGAAAAGATGGTGATGTCTGTGGGTCATGCTATCAGAAAAGAAGTTGTTTTTACAGTTTGCTGTCTGCTACAGATCTGGGCCATCCTGCAGACAAAGCTCATCCCCCTCCGTTTTGGAGAAACAAGCACCCTGAGGTTGCTTTTACCACAGGATTGGGTTTCTTGCAAAATATTTTCAGCCAGTTATGTGGTAGCTTGGTTTAATAAGAAGCTATAAAAGGATGTTACTTTGATTTTATTTTCCACTGTGGCTGCAGTTCTTAATTCCACCAATTGTGGTCCCATTTTGAAATGGATGTGCCAGATGTTTTCTCATATTATGAATACCCTCTTCAACCCCTACATGTCTTCCAACTTTGCATTTATTACAGTTTTTCTTTCTTTCTTTTTTCTTTTTATTTTTCTCCCCTCTATTCAGTGAGTGACCTCCAAGAAGAAGGTAAAAATGCTATCAATGCACCAATGAACCCAAGCACTGTGGACATTCATCCAGAAGACACACTATTAGGTAAAGCATTCATGCTACAGAACTTGACTAAGATTGTTAATGAAGGTGGTCACCGTGACTCCTGTTTTACTGTTGAATGTAGATTCCTCAGTTGAAACTGTGAAAATTTGTCATGGGAATTGAGATCTGTTGCGTATTACATGTAGACTAGAAATTAGAAAGGGCTAAAGTGAATTTTAAAGAGCAGTGCCAGCTATGCAAATACACATGAACTAGTTTATTGAAAAGTTTATGGGTAGTTTATATGAAAATTGGCTTGTTCAATGAATTGGCAGAGAACTTGAGTTCTTCTGTGATCACCCTGAAAGTAGATAGAAATTTTGCAAAGAATTAGGTGGAAAATACTGCTGAAGTTTTCTGCTTAAGATTTATTTCAGTTCCATTAACCAATTGGCCAAGTGCATCTCAGACATCCTTCTTTGGGGAGGAAGTGGTGTCTTTGCTCTCTCTCTTTAGATAGGGAGCTGAAGTGCAGAAGAATCAACTCACAGAAAGCCTGTAGCAGCAGTATGTGTTGTGGTTCCTGAGACTGCCTTGTCTCAATGCACATACTACTCTGAACTGGTGGATGCCATGTTCCTACTTGAGTTACTGCTGTCACTTTGTAAATGACAGTGCAGCAAAATGGGACCTTATATTGGATGAACAGATGAGCATTTAGGCTGCTGAAAACAGTAATTAAATGTAATGAGGATAGACGTATGTAAAACAAGCAGTGCTTTATAGAAGGAAGGTAAATATTCCAGTTCCTGTTCTCTCCATCTCCCTAAGTCCCTATAAGACCAGCAGCATATTTTAATAATAAAAAGTGGTTTAGTATTGTTGAAATAAAACACTTATTTCTTTCCTGGAATTAGTTGAAGCAAGCTGTCATGAAGATAAATTATAAAACACTAAATTAAAATCAAGAAGAGGTAGTCATTCAGATTTTCTCATTAGAAAATGAGAAAGGCCTCTCATGCAAAGCCATAACCACCGGTGAACCATAAGCAATCACCATAAGGGTGTCAGTTCCTTACAATTAGACTGCCTGACTCATCCTAGGCAGTAATGAGGAAGTAAAGGAAAGGAAAATAAAATAGCAAAAGAATTCACATTTTTCATAGTTTTGGGAAATTTGTCAAGTACGTTCAGATAGCATGGTCTTTTTTTTTTTTTTAATAAAGATAAAGGGCCCTGGAAAATACTGAACACAAATTCAGTGAAATCTAAGGTAACCAGTTAGATGGTATGGTCTGTCTTGTGTATAGGATGTGCAAGTGTCGTGTTTCCCATCTGACAACAGTGAAGTCTAGCACTGCAATAGGAAGTCACTAGTTTGATCATTGTCAGGTTTTTAAAGGGTTCCTCTCTGCAGTGTGGCAATGGCCTGACCAATGGTCATACAGAAACCCCTCCTTTGTTGTCATGCTGGAAAGAATTGAGAAACCAATAGGAAAATAGGATTCCTATCGAATCCATAAGATTTATGTATAGCTGTTTTAGCTCAAGAGATGTGGATCTCCTTGTGTAGCTGTGGCACTGACACATATCTGTATGTTCCTGTTGTGTAACAGCTAGGGTTTGCTTTACACTGAAAGGAACAGATATAACCTAGATCACAGCTACCACTTGGCTACTAAAAGAGCTACTATATGGTAGCATATAAGCATGTACCTGATGCATGTATGTGCTGTTGTGAAGGCAGTTCTACCAAAGGCTCTTTGATTGTTAGCCTTATTGAGCTCAAGTTGATTTTGCTATCAACAATCCATATGAAATCATCACTTCTAAAAATTAATCTTTATATTCATGCCTCTTGCGGTTGTTCTGTTGGCCACTGAAGAGCATTTCTCACATCTCTCCATCTCCCAGCAACAGAAGAAGTAGAAGACTTTACACCTGAGATCTGTTCTATGTTCATCCCCCGTGCACAAGTACAGCTGATATAAACTGGGGTAATTTTAATTCTCCAGCTTAACCAGAGGTTAATTCATGTGCTCGGGGTTGCATGTCGAAGTTTCAGGGAAAGCAGAGGGCAGAGGCACAGACTGTCTGCCGAAGTCTTACTGGTTGCACTGAGTGTAGTGCCATAAGCTTCATGATGATGTAATTTGAGACAGGTATTTTCAAATAGACATTAAATCCAAATTGAGGGGAAGGAGAAAAGCAGTTGACTGCACTTTTTGGCATGTTAATGTGAACATGCCCCACAGGGTATAGAGGACAGTAATTTTCCTGAGGTATTCTGCATTCAGTAGTGTCTGAGCTGGGGAAGTTCAGTGGAAACAGGCTTATTTTAGGGAAGTTATCTTTCTATGTAACTTTAAAAATGTCTAACATTGAACATCCCTTGCTAAGATGATGACTAGGGGCTGTAATCTTTTGATCAGCTGACAGGCCACTTTATTAGGAATTGTTGCAGTATTTCAGCAGTGTACATTTGAAGCGGGTCTCACTAAAGTTTCCCATCTTGCACAGAGGAGAATGAGGAACGCACTATGATTGATCCTAACTCAAAAGAAGAGCCCAAGTTCAAAGAGCTGATCAAGGTAAGAAATCACTATTTTATCCTTCTTCAAAAGTAGTGAGCCAGAGTCATTTAGAAGTTGCTTACCAAGAATGCAGTTGAGGAATTACAACTTGTTACTGAAGTATACCTGTGAAAACTAAGGTCATCAACAAGATAAGGCTAAAAGTAACAGCAAGAAAAGGCAGAATGTCAGAATGCTCGTGGTAGTTACAGAGTAAAGTTCCATTGTCCCTTTATGTCCTTGTGATTATCACAGTTAGGATCAGTACTTAGCTTGAATTTACCTGCAGTCACTGCACATAAACTTAGGTTCCTTCTGTTGATAAAAACAGAGAAGGAGCTTTGGAAAGCATTGGTGAGATTTCAGAAGAAGGAATGAGACTGAGATCAGCAAGGGCATGGTAGGGGACAATGGGGAGAACTCTGGTGTTACAGTAAAGTTGGAACTGAGATTTTCTCTTTCTGCCCTGTATTCTGTTGTGGGTTTTCTGGAGTGAAAAGTCCTTGGTTTAGCTGTGTGTAGATTGTCCTGAATGTGTATTGCCGCTGGAGACACATGTCCAAGGTGTTGACAATGGTGTTCCAGTTGTGCTGATGTGAAGAGTGGCTTCCTGCCTCATAGTTTCTGGCTGGTATAACGGAGAATTTGATCTTGAGGGGCTAGTGTTTAGGAGAACCTTTTCTATGCAGTATGGTTTTGAGCTTAACATAGTGAAAACTTCAGCAGGAAGAAAAGGGATGGCAATTCTAAACAAATGTGATCCCTTTCCAAGAAGTGTTTGTGATTGTGTTATACTTCCCTCTACGCTTCTTCTTTATTATTTTTAAATTATTTTTAAAACGTATTTTTGTTAGAAACAACAGTGCAGCTGGGTGGGCCTGAAACGTTTGGGTGGTGTATACTGTCTCCGGATAAGGGGTTGGGCTGTGGCACATTGCTTTCAAGAAACATTGTGCACCCTGGCTGCACACATCTGTGATTCACACAACACCTCAACTACTGCTCACCTGGTACATCTTTAAAACGAGCCCTTTGATCTGTTATCAACACTTCAGTAATATGTTTAGGATTACAAAACCACATCAAACTAACTTCAGCGAGGAGCTGTGCTCATATTTCTTTGTTACTCTTCTTTGCCTAGAATACACTATGGTTTTAAATTAAGTGAATTTGCATATTCTTTCTTTGTTAGCACCTAAATCCATTAATTCTCTCAGAAGGTATAATGGTCTTTTACCACTCTCAAGATGTATTGTGGTTTCTTTGCTAGTGGAGCAGCGATATTATCATAAATAATTCAGGTGAACTAGAGTTACTGCAGTGAAGAAACCAGATGCACTCTAGATACATCTGGACTTGATATGGATACTAGAACTGTGTTTAAATTGGGAATTTTGCTATTGGATTTAATGTGAGTTAGTGGGTCTTCCCTCAGTGTCATAGTCTAGCAAGGTTATAATTTCCAGTTTAAAAACCTGGAAAACTTGAGGAGGAAGGAAAATTGAGGCAAGAGCAGCACTTGAGAATTTGTCCAAGTGCTTACAGTGCAGAATCAGGCCCTGGTTCGCTACGCCAGTTTATACTTTCATGAAAAGACAGGTATTATTGATTGAACTGGAGCAGATGGGGTAGGGAACAGCATGTAACTGGAGTTTGTTTCCTTGGGATTGTCCTCAAAGAAGGGACAAGTTCTGCACAGCTCCTACTTAGAAATTATTGTAATTCAGGTAATTGCTAATCATACCTATGCTTCTCAGCAGTTGAGACTTTTTACAGAGATTCAGCTAGAGAAATATTTAACACTGTGTTGATGTGAATCTGTAAGCCAGGAAGAGGTTTGAATTATGTTGGCACAATGTATTTTATGCCACAGAGTTTGGATAATGCAAAAGAATTGAGCAACTTATTCCTTCTTTTCTGTTGTCCAGTGGTTAATGCCATTTTCCAAGAGCCGCAGTGCTGGATGAGAATTAGCTGTGCTAAGTGCTATACAGCAGCAGCCAGCAGAAAAGCCACAGAGCTTGAAATGAAAGATCTCCATGGACTAGGAAGGAGTGAGGAGCTGAATAGATGGAGGTTTTTATAGTTCAAACTGGTTCTCTCTTTTCCCCTCAGAGAGAATGTGTCAATAGCAGCAACAGAGCCTTATGCCTTTTGAAATCTGGCAGTATGACTTAGTTTCATTGGTGCCAGCCCAAAACTCTTTCAACACCAGAGTTAGACATGCCAGTGGTTTGCAGTCATTGATTTTGAGTGTTTCTGTTCTGTCAGCCATATGCAGTTGGGTAAATGGATCTCAGTGCAAAGCAGCAGCAGAGAGATCTGTTGCTGACACTGCTTGAATATCTCTTTGTCTCCACAAAATGTTGTTTTAATTTCTGTTAGCTTCATGCCATCGGAATTCTATGCATAGTGATTGATTAGTGCAAGCTTGTGTGAGTGTTTCAGAGTGATTTTGAAAGAGCTGTTGTAACTCTGGAGTGACTGATTGTGTAGCATTGTGGTAACATGGAAGGACCAACAGGGAAAAAATCCCAAACAATAAAAAGCCTCATTTCTCACTCTTACGAAAGCAAATATACAGTGAATTCCTTTGTTGAAGGCTGCTTTGTTTGGGATGCTAAAATGTGTGTTTTAAGTCCTCTTACACATGTGAACATCATTAGGAACTAGAGTTATGCCTCAGAATGTTGCTTTTTATCATCACTGATGGTATTCTAAAAATAGTTGGCCACAATTTGTCAATATGAAGTGTTCAACTAAGTTCTCTCTGTGTCCAGAAGCCTTTTGTCCTCACTTCTCCTGCTCTGTGTGTAAGCAAACAGAGTTTGGTACATGGCCATGCAGACCTAAAGTGAAAATTGAAATCAGGGAAAAAGAGATGAGTTATCATTTTATCTATCTGTAAATAATTTACTCATAAAATCTCTATTTCTGATGTCTGAAATGTGTGAGCTTCTTTCAGTTGTTGCCCAATATTTGCTAAGTGACAAGTGAACAGTTTAAAGTAAACGTTTGAATTATTTGGGCTCTTTTGTGACTGGATGCAGAACTGTCATTTGATTTATTGCTTCTTCTTGTATACTTCAGTCAGGTTTCCAGTCTGTATGTAAGTGTGAATCTGTTTAATATTCAGTAATATATAAAGTTCCATAGGTTGATTCATATCAGTAATTTTAAAGTGTTTGGGCTTCCTTCTAGGTCTCTTTTGAACACTTAACAACAAAAGGAGGCTGATTTATGTGTCCTTTCCTCATCATTCATATATTTCTCTTTGCATATTGGGTGTAAAGGCAGAAGGAATCTTTCCCCCCCCTTTATGATTCAGATATGGCTGACAGGTAAAAGTTTCAAAAGCTTCATTGCTGGTTGTCATCCTAAACATAATTCGGGTTAATAGGCTGTAGGAATTTAGCTGGAGACTTTGAAAATATGTTTTAACATTTCACAAAAGTGGCGGATTTCCTAGGGTTTTCTAATGTATTTTGGTAGGAAAAGTATGAAGAAGAACTTTTACTAATTGAATCAAAAATTTTAGAACAGCAGCTTGCAGGAATTGGGTTGCATCTGAAAGCATCTTGCCTGACAAAAGGGGGCAAGTCATAGTTGCAAGATGTTTTCCCTCCCTGCAAGGACTTCTGTAAGATCAGGTAACACTGCAACAACTTTTGGGGTTTAAAACCTCATCTAAACTTATGCAGATCCAAACGCTGCTGGTCTAGATACTGCCTGAAATGCGTAAACATTCTCATTTTGTAGTAGGTCATTCACTGTCGTAGAAATTATTGCCTTTTTCTCGGTTTAATTTTATGGCTTTTTAAATTTCACTGTGGTAAAGAGGAAACCAAAATAAACCACTGACCTTTTGGTAAGGTTTCAGTGTGAAAGTGTGCTTCTTAAATACTCCGTGTTCTGCTTTTGAAAACAAGAAGCCTTCTCTTTGTTTACAGGCTGCCAGTGCTTTGTGCTTAGTCAGTAGATTCTAGGCTGAATTATGAATCTTTAATATTAATTTTCATGCTCAACCCTGAAGCCAGTTAAGCTTTCATACTTTTGATCTCTGCTTCCTAGTTCTCCCAGAAGTCAAGGGTAAAAAAGTCATGGACATCAGGGTTTTCTTTCTTTGCTGCTTTTGGTGGCTGGGCTTCCTGTTTTCCCATTGTGCCGGATGTGTTCATGTATTTTGTTTTTCATTTTGTTGATTACTGTAGTGGTGACTCTGGGGTCATTACACCTTTGAACTCTGCAGGTTAACTTTGAACGTGCCTCACCAACATGGAAGCAGAGCAAAAGCCCTTCACTGAGCTGGGGAAGTCTGATGTAAATGCCCATGTTACATGAACTCAAAAAAAAAACCCCCTTTTGGACAGACGGACTCATTTTTCCTTCAGGATTTCTAGCACTCTTTTGTTTCAGTTGTCTGCCTCATGGTGAATTTTGGTTTTCAGCTCAGTGTTTAATAATGTAACATGGCTCATTTAAGCAGACATACACATTTGCCCTAAAAGTGATATGATAAATCGATGTGTCAGAATTTAAAGCACCAGTGGAAATTTTGCAACTACAAATGCATGTGTCTGAGCATTTGATGCAGTTCAGAGATGTTTTGTATGAGTATGGGTGGATATGCTTGAAGGGACAGGTGTGGTCTTGAGGACATGGGGATATTGTGTTAAAGTTTTAAAATGATGCTGCTAATCCCCAGTACTATAAAAAAGTATAGAAAATACTAAGAAAAGCAGCTTTTTATGAAATACATGACAAATTAAGTGATGTAGCAAACATTTCCATGTACCTGCATGCTGCTTTGTAGTCTCAAGCACTGAATGAGTCTCAGGTACGTTGAAGATTGTTAGCTACACGTGATCTCTTGTGGCTTCACCAGCCATTGTGTGTAAGGTGAGGCATGGTACTAGGGCTGACACTGGGAGAACAGGCTTTGCAATAGAGCACTTCTGAGACCTCCATTGTTTTTTACACCTGTTATTTAATGCAGCAAATGTAGCACAGGCTTAAAAGTCAATATTGAACTGCAGATGTATGAAGTGCAGGCTCAGAACTAAAGGAGTGATGACAGGAGTGTGAGACTGGGCAGGTGCACAGGAAGAGCTCTCTGCAACTGTCTGCTTCCCCAGGCATTCTGTGCCTCTATCAAGCTGTTTAATTTTTTTAGCCATTCAGGTAGTTGAATATTTTCTGCTTCAGTCTGTGCACAAAGGAGCAGCTACAATGAATCAAAGAGCTGACTTTCTGTGAGTAGAGAGTCAGAGAGTATTTCTGCATGTTTGTCATTTCAATAAGCATTATGGTTATTTAGTTCCCTTGTAAAATTAAAACCCAAGAAGATAAAAATCGTGTGCAGAAAGATTTTTTTCCAGTCTCCTAATTAAGACATAACCAGGAAATCAAGAGGTGGGACAGCAGATTTTGGAGATTTGGCTGGTTATTTTTTAATTCCAGCACTTGTCGGTTGTCAAGGGCTGTTAAGAAAAAACCCTACAAAACAAAACCCACTTGAATTTTATTTAATTATTAAATATAGATCTCAGTCTTTTCTAGCAGAGCTAGAGTTGTAGTCTGAGTACTAAAAAGCTAGAATGTTCTTTGGGATATTTTTCTTTCACTCAGATGCTGAACTATTAAAGTAATAAAATAACTCCGGCTAGACCTCGTTTGATTCGTATCTCTTTTATGTTTTGTCTTTTTTTTTTCCCAAAAGTTTTTCAGTGCTAAATTTCTCTGAAACATTTAAGTAACACAAAGTGTATTTCCTTTTTTAATACCCTGTACTTGAAGCCTCTTTGTGATTCCTGTACATCTACACTCTTGGAAATGGGATGTTGGCTCTTACATTAGAAGGTACTTCCAGGTTTTTCTTTTCAATTTGTTGGCATTTTCTAGATTCTGACTTCAATACCATTCAGCGCAGGACAGACAAAATAAAATGTTTATTAATGGTTTCAAATGTATTTTGTTTTTAGACAATTTAGCACCCTGAGTCTTCCTGTAACAAAGTTTCTGAGGACTTATGGAAATCAGACCTCTTCCTAGAGGGACTATAGTAGAATCTGATTATAAAATTATAATTTCAGCTGAACTTCAGATAATTTTTGGAAGTCTACTCTGTAATTCTCATGTAAGACCCAAGTCTGCTATGACTTTGATTTCTTCAGTTGTTTTTCTGTTGGTGTCTGTGTGTGTCAAACTTGTATAATTTTGGAATTGGGCAGTCACCTTAGAGACTCACTTTTCTGTATCACAGCTGAACAGTTTTCAAGGTGAAAGATGGTATCCCTTTTCTTATTGTCTTCCAGCTGTGGGAATCCTTCACTAACTTGTCTCTCTCCAGCCCTTCACCATAAACATCCTTCTATCCTGTGAAAAGGATTGAAAGAGAAAAGAATAGCTGATTGGAGTTTTCTCTCTGTTCCCACCTGTGGAACAAAGCTCTGTTGACTGTTTTATTTAGACTGCATCTTCTTGCATTTAACATCTGCTGGTTATAATCTCTGACGGGCTAATTTTGATTGGGGTTTTTAAAGGAAACCCAAAGATTTTATGCCCTATGCCAGATGATAGCCGACATGTTACAATTTTTGGAAAACCCTAGCTTTAAACCTAGGGGAGAATGACTGGGCAGGGAGAGTTTATGTGGTCCAGAGGCTTCTGAAGAGGCATCCTGAGAACTGCTAGAGGGTGAAATGCAGGAAGAGCAATTGTGTTGACATTTTTCTCTGCCCATGTGATATATGTATCTATCTGTCTGTCTATCTGTCTGTCTGTTTACCTACCTATCCATCTCTTAGCCTGTGTGACATAGAAGCAAACTGGTTTCCAGGAACGATTATACTGGTGCAGAGCACATCCTTGTATATCAGCATCTGTTTTCAAATATCCTCTCCACTGTGCCTTTACCTAATCTAGGGAAGACCAATTTTGATACAAATAGCTGGTATTTACTGGTGAATAACTTACCAGAAAAGCTTTATTTTGAAAGAAAGCTCTTTAGAAGAGTAATTTTTATTATTATTATTTATTTATTCTCTGTGGGACACCACTCACGTCCATTCAGGCTAGAGGTCATGGTAGGAGCATGGAACTGTTGTCATCTATTGGTAGGTCTGCTGCTCATGTAAAACAGGTAAGACCTGGAGAACATATATGCTAACAAATGTTACTGTTGTGGAGCTGCTAGTTGCTACTTGTGTTAGAGTTGGTGCAGTCTGGGGACGTTTTAATGAGGAAAAATAGAGGGCATTAAAATTGCCATGCTTCAAGACCCATATTAAAAACAATAGAGCAAAAGCATCTCTTTGTGGTGTTTCTCTGTAGCTTGGAAATACAATAATATGGTTACTCTGGCTCTGTTTATAATCCTGATTACTGCTTTTGAATGGAAGAACACTTCAATGGCTTTTAGACATTTGCCTCCTCTTTCTATATTTTCAGGTTCTAATTGACTGGATTAATGATGTGCTGGTGGAGGAGAGAATCATTGTCAAACAGCTTGAAGAGGACCTTTATGATGGACAAGTGCTGCAGAAGCTGCTGGGTGAGTTCACACAAGAGAAGGTGGCCTCAAAGACTGGAAGGGGCCCAAAGTTCATCCCTTTTTAAAGCTGAAGACAGCACCAGGTCTGTGCACTAAACCCGCCATCTTACCAAGTATAGTTTGTTTCACTGATAGCTACAGCGTCAGCTTCTCCATCTGTTCTTCTCAGGCTGTCTGCTGAAAGGGGAGGAAATACAGATGATTCCTAGGTATTTTCATGGACAGAGTATAGTCCAGGCAGCTGAAAGAAGATGAAGAGATGGCAGGAAAAAGGTGAAGAGATTTGTGTTTACAGTGGGGAAACAAGAAGAAGCTATGTGGTCCAAAATTTTGTCTGTATGATTTGCCTCTGAAAGCTTTCAGGATGAAAGCTTTTTTGAGGTCCTGAGAGAATTACTTTTAAGGGAATAAATGTGAAAAAGAGAATGCATGGCAGCAGGCACTTACGTACAAATGATTCATGAAAGGATGTACTCAGTTAAGCAATTGTGATTTTGTAACCCCCTTACATCTTTGCAATGTGTGTGTTCATGCAAGAAGCACAATAGAGGAAAATCTTATGATGATGCAGTGATTTATGGGGGTGCTTTTAGTAAACAGAGAGACTTGAAGCTTCAAGTGCCACTGTAATTCCACAGTTTCTTGGAGACAGTCAGGCTGCTCTCAGTTTACTTACGACATGATTTCAAGAGTGGGCTGGAATGTGGGATGTGTGTGTCAGAGTGGGGCAAGAGGACGTAGTGGTGCTAATTCCACTGGTGCTAACAGATGCTGCTTACTGAATTTTCTGCATATGCACCTTGAAAAAAGGTTTGCAGTGTTTTGGTGAACATTCACAAACATTAAATTGGTTAACACCACTTAACTTTGTGCACAATTGAAACTCCTCAAAAATAACTTCAGGAATAAGATAAGAGTGTGGTCAGAGGGCAACTGGGACCCTCAGACATGGTGGGGAGCGGAGGTGTATGTAGCGTTAATTTTAGCTGAGGAGTATTTGTGTGAATACAGTTGTACTTCTTAACACATAGACACTGCAGTTTCAGCATCAGTAGTGCATTTCACTGCAGCCATTTCTCACAGCTTTCTCTGCTTTCTTATGCCCCCTGTGAAGGAGTTGTACATACATACATCTGTAGCTCAGCTGAACTTGAGATAACTTACAGGTGGAAAGGTGGGCATGAACATTTTGCAGCCTGAAAGTCCAGCTGGAATGGCTTTTCCTCATTTTCTTCCTCTTGGGCCTCTGGAGAGCAAATGATTGTCCCCTGACCTGAAACTACCACAACTAGGCCACAGTCTAGTGTTCTTCAGTAGTGTCTTGGTTTCTTCAGCAAGACTTAGCATAACTGGATGTAACATTATTCTGCTGCCTCACTGGTGGAGAAGACAAAGCAGTTCATGCTTGTGGTGGTGCTCCTGATGCTTGAAGCCTTAGAATTAAGTCAGCCCTCTGTTGTGCAAGTCTTCTGTTGCCTGCAGGAAAGGCAAATGAAGTAGGGTTGTTAAACTTCAAATAGTAGTTAGCATTCCTTGTGTGTTTCAAGAAGATCTGTCTTGATCAGCTTGTCAGTGGGATTATTTTGAAGCAATTTGGAGTAAGAGATTAGGAAATGGTTGTCTGACTGATTGAGGTGGAGCTTCTTGTTTGGCTCATTTTATTGAGGTGCAAGTAGTGCTGCTCAGCGAGGCTGGAGTGGCTTGATAACACATGATGGTAGGGTGAAAGGAAAATTTCTGCTTGCTTACCTAAGGCAGCTAACCTGGGCTCAGAGTAGCCATAGCACGTGAACAGAAAATGAATCTTGTACAATTTTTTTAAAACCTGTGAGATAATTTACAATAATAGCTGCATGATTTGGTCATCAGTTTAAAAAAGACCTGGAGACATCATCTTGGCTAATGAAAGTTTTCCCATTAATACTATTCAGACATTGATAAAGATTTCCTACTGTAGATTGACAGAAACAGTCAAAATGTTTGAAGTATTTGTGAGTTGATAACTTGCAAATCTCTTCTGTTTGAGTTTAGTATTTGTAATTTTTGAAAAAATTGATATATGTCATCTTCAGCTAGGTAAAGGGTCCAGAAGAAGCATATTCTTGAATTTAGGAGCAGAAATAGTTCCGTTATTGGAATAATGGATTTTGACAAGTCTGAAATGTCTCTGGAAGAATCTTTAGAGTTGATGCCCATCCCATTTTGTGAAAACAGTTTTGTTGTAGTCTGAGGGGGTTTGTTTGTTCTAAAGTCTGGATTAGTATTATATAATTGGAGTAAGTTCAACCAGTCCTGACCTCCTACTCCCAGCAACAGAGTGAGTTTGGCCATTTTTTTTTTTCCTAGGGCAGAGAGAGAAAAGGGCTCAGCTGTTCTCATTCCTCTGGTGGCTGGAGGCCTCTACCCCACCTGCCTCAGCGCTTTCTTCTTCCTTTTTTAATTTTCCTCCTTTTTTGGAGGAATTCAGTTCGTGTGTCTTTGGCAAAGGCCGCAGTGCAGAGGAAGAGAAGAACGACTTTGGCAAAAAAAATTATATTACAGAAACAGAATTCAGATTTTAGAAATGACATTTTACAAAATTTCCTGCATTAGTTCCTTTTTGGAAATAATCAACCCTGATGTGAGAGTGTCATAACAGCATGACAAGATTGTACCAACATATTTCTTTCTTTAAATTAGTTCCACTAAGCCAGTACAAATCTGTGGGTCATGTGAGTCTATGACTTTTGATGGTTTGAGGAGGCAAAGTTTGCTTTAGCTTAAATTCATACCTTCAGCTAACCTGAAATAAATGTTATAAGGCTGAAGTGCATGTTCCTAAATTAGCTTTTTAGAAAAGTCCATTAAACTTGTGCAGATTCCTTGTGTAAAGGAGGCTGTGTTGTGCCAAATGCTTTTCAGCAAAGAAAATGAGTGGTACAATAAATACTGACTTGGTGCCTATCTGAAAGTTGTTAAGTATTTTGACACCTGATGGATGAGCATGTTCTGACAGACCTTACCAGTTTTCTATCACAGGTTTTATTGGAATTGACACACTCTGATGAAAGGCTTGCTTTCAGCTATTCTGCGTTCTGAGGAAAATCATTCCTTTGGAAAATTTATAGCGGAGCCCAGCTCTGCCCAGTGCTCTGTTCTTATTATTCCCACCCAGGCCTTTGTTTAATCAGATTTCGTATGTTGTTCTTGTGCTTTTTTATGAATACAGAAAAGTTGGCTGACCGTAAACTCAATGTGGCAGAAGTGACGCAGTCTGAAATTGGTCAGAAGCAAAAGTTGCAGACGGTCCTGGAAGCTGTCCACGATTTACTCCGACCCCATGGCTGGACAATCAAGTGGAACGTTGACTGTAAGGACTCTGTTATGCTTTCTTTCTCAGCTTCACAGGCAAGGAGGGTATGATAATCAATAGGTTGATCGTATTCTCTGTGATGCTGTGTGTTTTTTAAAATTATTTATTTATTTGCATAGAGGGTGTTACCACACCCATGTATGGATTGTAACCGGTGCCTTCTTCTGTTGTCTCTGTTTAAGGACAGATGTACGTGGCTATAATGGAAATAATTTGTTTCTTTAAGGATATGCTTTCACTAGAAAGTTTTTTGTTTGCTCCCTGAGTTTGAATCTGTACAGATATGAGAAACATGTTAGTCATTCGAGTACTAGTGGGTGGTCTAATCCTTCAGGCCACCACAGTGTGAATAAAAGGATCCTGCATGCTGCTGAAGGATGCAGCTTCTGAGCCTTAAGTAGAAAGTGCCCCCTGTTCAAGTATGTTACAGTCCAAAAGTGAGAATGGAATTTGAGAAGCACCTTCACCTAGATAGTGGGTGGGGTTCATCTCTTACAGGCAGTAAGGCTTGTCTTAACACTTTGGAAGCCTGCTAAAAGCAGTATACTCCAATATTCTCCAGTGCAGTGGAAAGCAAGTGGTTGGATCTGCCCATCTTCATTGACTAAAGAGGGAGCTGCAGCATTTAGACTCCTAAGTTAGGCATGTAACTTAAAGGGAGGGTTGAAACTAAGCTTTGCTACCTGTAGAAATTATATTGTAGGCTTTGTTAATTTAGGCAGAAGGATAAAAAGAAAAAAAGATTGTGTTCACCAAAGGCATTTTTCACTGCGTTTCTTGCCTTTTTCTGAGAGCTGTTTAAAATAAGGCCTCAGTGGGTTTTTTTTTTTTTCTGCTTTGTTTTTCTTGTTCACTGCAGCAATCCATGGCAAGAATCTGATTTCCATTCTTCACCTTCTGGTAGCTTTGGCAATGCATTTCCGGGCTCCCATTCGACTGCCTGAACATGTGTCTGTACAAGTGGTAGTCGTGCGGGTGAGTATGAATTCAGAAGAAAAATTGATCAGAGCAATCATTGTTTCTCACTCTGAGTTTTTAGTACTGGGCTGCTCTCATCCATTCCCCAGATCTCTTGTAGTTTAGAAAATTCTTGTCCCAGTTATTCAGTGAGTCCCAGTCCTGGGAATGCATTTTTGGTGTGCTTAAGTGTCCCCGGAACACCGTATCTTGAGTATGTTTGGGACCACCATTTGCTACTGCAATATCAAGCTGAAAATATGCGATGGGATTTTGTTGAAAAGAGAGTTGTGTCTGCAATTTCTGGCACTTAATTAAATTATTTTCACTATGCATTTTTTGTAGAGAAGCCCTTGAAACACAAGCAGCACGGAAAGGAGTTTCAGCACGTAGAATCTCCCTAGTCTGGGAAGCCTGTTACTGATGTTTTGTGCCAGTGACTTATCATGCAGAATTTGACATGTTGTTTTCATTGGCATGCTAATAGACTTTCATCATTTCTTTCACAGCCTTGTGTTATTGTTAGCTTTCCTTAGATATGGAGAAGAGATCTGACCTGAGGCACCCTGAGTTCTTCCCTCTGGCCTTAGATATTGCTCTAGTTATTCCTTTCTCTGCTTGTTGTTGACCGTTTCCTTTCAGTCTACAGAGGCTGTACTTTTGGACCACATGTGCTCTTGCTTTTTATGTTGACTTTTATCCCAACTGACGCTCCTGTGCAGTATGGTCTGTAGCATGTGAACCCAGCTTCTCTCAACAGCTGTTGAAACAACAGGCAGAGCTGTTCCAGCTGGCACTCTGATCATGCCATGACTGTTTGCTGTAATCCTCAGTGCTGCTGTTGCAAGGCAGGCTCAGCTGGCAGCAAGTTGTGGAAGTGCTTTCTGTACATGGATTTACTGTTAGAGCTGTCAGGCTGCAGTAGGTTTCCTTTCAAGAACAGGAAAGAGAAGTCATCTTGGACTCCATTTTGCAACTGTGGATCCCCTTACAAGATGTGGTTGCGTGGCGTGGCGGTTAATTGGGCAAGCCTCATTTGCTTTACATTTGAATGTGTTTTCCAGGCTGCCTGCCTGACTGCTCTAGAGGTACAGAGTGTGATGTAAATGTGTAATTGATGCATAGTCCCTGGATCACAACAAATGTATGTATTATCTTTAAGAGGTGATTTTGAACTATTTTCAATTTGCTGTAATTCTGTCCTGTTAAGAACAGTGAGTTAGGTATAAAGTAACATGAATGTAAATAGGAGACTAATTTATTTTTAAATTTCTTTTGACTGTCTTGGAAAAGTAAGGAAGAAAATGCAAATATAAGATGGTCAACAGTCCTCTGACACCTTGATGCTAGAGTGACATGTCCTCTGTAACTGATAAGTCAGAAAAAAACCTTAGGTAAAGAGGTAGAGCTTCCATTTCCTTTTTCCTTAGTAGAAGCTCCATGACTCTCCACCTCTCTAGCAGAGGGAAGGCTGTGAAGAAGGTGTTTTAACATCTTTTCCTTTTGGAGGCATATAGATAAGACACCTACTGAGAGTATCTGGCTCACCAGAGTCCCTGCATCTTGAGACTAGACAAGGCTGAGGTGAAGACAGGATGAAGTACAGTCTGATAGAAACTAGGGAAAAGAAAGAGAAAAAGAGCAACACTTCTGTCTCCAAGGGTGTGCCTGAAGGTGTCAAAGCAATGGTACAGTGAGAGTTAATTTAAGCTTGAGGGCCTGTAAGCTCTTGCTCTTGGACCTGGAGGCTGGAGTCCTGGAGATGGTTTGGCAGCTGCTGGCTGTGAGCCTACCTCAGCTGGCTGCATGCAAGAGGAGGCTTGTTTCAGTCCCCCTATCCCACTGTTAGGAAAAGCTTGCAACTCTTCAGCTTTGCTTATTTAAATAGAAACCAAGCACAATATAAACCTGAAGTATGTTTCTTCTGGAACAATAACTTGGCCTTAGAGTTTGGTAAATTGAATTTTTGTATTTCAGCATTCATTGCCTCATATAAAATTACATACTGGTTCAGTAACAGATCTCTTTAAATGGATTTTGTTTAGCCTTTGTTATACTAATGACAAACAGAAGAATGGCAATGAGGTTAATGTTGTTCCTTATCCAAGTAAGAAAACTATTAAGAAGATTGTTATTATTACCAATTCATTGCTAAATGATCTCTTATTACAGATCCAAATAATGATTAGGGTTCTGTCAGACTGCATCAAATTAACATAAGGTGTCTGTTCTGAGAGGTTTTAGTTTAAATGCCTCTTCTTGCTTCAGTATGTGTTTAAGGGGATTAATCAACGGTTTGTTAAGTGACTTCTTTGGAAGCTTTGCAGAAGCGTCAAGAAAACCTTGCAAGATACTGTGGGAGTATTGTGAAAAGCACACCCACACTGAAATTTTCTAAACTAGTTAAATCTCACTTTCATGGATCACTTTGGCGCTTCCGATTATCATTATCAACTTTGTTGAGCTGTCCTCAGGCTTTGCACATTCACAAGGTGCTTCTTGTTCAGAAAGGCTGTGCTTCTACTATGAAAATAAGATGGTCATACTGGTTGAGCATGTTACTGCTTAGCCAAGTTGTGTGCATTTCCATAGCTCAAGCAGAATACGTTATTAGCTTGGGTAAGTGTTGTATCTTTTTCCTTCTCCAATTTTTAGTGTTCTGCTCCGTAAGGCCAGGTAATACAAATCTTAATGTGTTCATAGATATCTAAATATTATGACAGTACTGTGCTACATGGAAAATATTTATCAAGATCTCTACGGACTGACGGTTATTCTGCCTTTCCCCTAATTCTTCCTTTCCTTTAGCACCTTGACAGACTGAGACTTTCCTAAGGTGCCATATTTTAATTAAAAATAGTTCTGTTATTTGGAGAAGACATTCTGCTTTATCTTCCTTGCCAGGAAGAACCTTTACCTATCTATCTGCCAGTATTACCAAGAAAAACTGCAAGACTAACTCCCCCTTTTGTTTATATTTTATAATGGACACCATGAGGTAGCCCCCTGCAAATGTAGAGTTCCTGACACCTAGTTACTTTCAAACCTTTTTGAAATCAATGTCCAGAATTGGTTTTCTTGGTGGGTTTTGTGTGAAATAGAAAATTTTGTAACCCAAAAGGGTTACAAAACCCTTCATGTCCAAGTTATGCATGAAGTATTCTGGCAGAGCAAGGGTTTGATGGAACTTCCAATTAAGAAACTGTTAGTAGCTACTCCAAGTGCTGAGTTAAGAGTCTAAGGTGTTACATGGTTTAATACTGGTGTCACTCAGCATGTGCCTGTTGTTCCAGTCCTTCTCACTGAGTGCAGGGAGAAGAGGAACTTTGTGATTTCAGTGCATGCTTCCAGTGAGAACTGAAAATCCTGAGATTTTTCTTCCAACTAACTGCTGCCCGATATTTGAAACATAAATTTACATGGTGAACAAATACCCTAATTCAGGAAAACAAAAACATTCTCAGGAGTAAGCGTAAAAATTGTTCTTAAGGCTCGCTATTGGTTATTTTTACAGGGCTCAGTAATTGCCATCTTTCGCACTTAGCTTTCCTTTTCCTCATCATTAAAATGGCAGCATGTCCCACCTTGGTGCTGCTGGGAGGTGTGAGGTATTATTACAGTAATTCTCTTTTAGTCTGAGTTGCAGACTGAAAGGTCAGAGGCAAGGCAAGATGAAGCATAAATGTGTCTGGTAGCAGTGGTGTAAGGAATCAAAGTTTTATCAAAGAATGACATTTGCTTTTGGATTGCAAGGCCAAGGGACCTAGGCTTGCTGTGTGAGCAGCCTGCTCAGCTGCCTCAGAGGGGGCCACACAGAAATGCTGCCATTTGCACCTATTGGGGAGTCAGTGTTTGCATACATTCCTCTTTCTTATTAGGGTTTTGGAGGCATTATTTGCTAGTTACTACATACTGAGTTTTTGTTCTCAGTTTATAGCATCTTCTCCCTGGGGTACATGGTGCCCGGAAGGTTCAGAAACCTGTATTAATAAAGCAGAGATGTGGTGGGATGGAATAAAGAAAACATTGTTTTGTATGCAAGAAAACATTGCCCTGTCAGATGCTTCCTCATTTTAACATCCATGCTGTCATCCTGGCTTGTCTCACCAAACCTTCTGGCACTGTTCCCATGGCTCCCTCAGGAGAGCAGGATGAGATGTATGCGTGATAGGGAAGTGAGGGGCTGTGAAGACGTGACCAGCTGACGGTATCCAGCACAAGTTCCAGCTCAGGCACAGAGCTGTTAACAGCACAGGGATAGGAGACAACAGCTCTCACAGTGCTTTCTCAGGCTCCCTGGGAAGTGGCTTGAGAAGGCAACTCTGTCTTCATTTGTTGAGTAGGGGATGGAAGAGCAGGAGTTCTTCTTACTGGTCTTTAGATTTCGATTTGTATTTCTTAGATTGCTTCTGGGGAAGGATATGTTTCTCTTCAAAGCTGTTCTCCCTAATAAGTTCTTGTTTGGGGTTCAGCTGGTGAAAACGATTGAGATGGCATACGTGTACGGAGCTTGTGCCTGGGGGGTGGTGGTTTCCCTGCTTACCTGAGCTAACAACTTTATTAACCCTGCTGTAAGTCATTCTGACAGACCTGGTTCCTAGATGGCTGCTGAGATATGAACTCTTAGTGTCAGCTTTTTAAGTGCAGAGAAGGGGGGAAAGAAATTCCTTCATTCAGGCATAAAGCTGTATCCCATAGGTTTGGAAGGTAGTAGTATGGAAGGGACCCATAGAGGTGTTAAGAAAGTTTTTGACTTGGGTGAAAGCATCCATCCTCCAGGAGACACATGCCGTATCTCCAAAACTATGGAGAAGCTCAGAAACATTTGACCCCATCTCAAGGGGCTGTGTCTTAACAGAGCTGAAGAAGCTGTTATAAAGCTGTTTTGAAACTGAGTCTCACTGCATGCTATCTCTCTATTGGCTAGGAGTTTCCTTATTCATGCAGAAATTACCCCAAGGAGAGAAAACCCAGTAACAGGGAAAATACTATCCATCGTGAAATCATCAGTCTGTCTTGTTATGCTCTCTACCTTTTCTTAGTGGGTGTGTTCCTGACAGGCATGTAGCTGGTGGCCTCAGGAGCATGCTTTCTTTAGGAGATCTGCCCTCATGCCTGGAGAGCTCTGCCAGCACACCAGAGCCCTAGCATGGGGGCAACCGTGGGTGTTATTTCAGCCCCAGACCTCTCTGGAGAGCCAGGCTGTCAATTGTGTCTGACTGTCAGTTGACACCATCACAGTAACAAAATCCCTTGGGGAATTTAAGACAGGGCTGACAAACTCTCTTTAATTTGTGTTCCAGGCACGATGTTGACTCCAGTCTCAGGAGAAGAATTGTTAGCGAGTTTGTTGGCTGCAAATATATATATGTGCACAGATTTTCCAAACATCCATTTGGCTGTGAGCCTGATAAATGCCACTGTTCTGGGAGTGAGCCCTCCCATGTCAGCTGTTTCACCTCTACCTCTACAAAACTTAGCAAGCATGCTTTATCCTGTTTTCGCCTCTGGCATTCTGAAAGATGCTGAATGCTGCAGAGCCCCTAATGAGCTTTTCTATTACTAATGCCATCTCAGTTTCTAACTCCATCTTCCTTTCCAGAAACGCGAAGGCCTCCTTCAGACTACTCATGTTACAGAGGAGCTGACGACTACGACAGAGTAAGCACAAAACACATTAGCTTTGGAGTGTGTCTGTGGTGCATGATGTGAGGCCATTTATCTTCCCCCAGTCCTTGCTAAATTAACAAATTCCCTTAATGTGGTGGTTTTTTTCACTATATAGAAATAACTTGGTCTCTGGAAATACATTACAAAGGAGAAAAGTGTCATCTTGGTATTCTTTTGTTTTGTTAAAGAAACTTTTAACTGAATAATTCATTGAAAGTGGCCTTTGTGGGCCTTTCCTCCCCTCCCTGCCTTCTGGAGGTAGCTGTATATAGAATCACAGAATTACAGAATGGTTTGGGTTGGAAAGGACCTTAAGATCATGTAGTTCCAAGCCCCCTGCCATGGGCAGGGACACTTCACCAATTTCTGTCTGGTGCTGTTACTTCTCTGAAGTGAAGGTCTTAATGTAGGTATTTTGGGGAAGAATTAGTTTGACAAAAGACAATTCTTCAAAATACCTCTCAAAACTGAAGTGATACCCTGTTAAAATTGTAAGGAGAGGTGGTCTCTGTTTTCTGTAGTGCCTCAGAACTGAAGATCAGCAAAAATAAATAAATAAACCTTTTACCTCTCCAGTTTTTGAAACAGATCACTATGCTTCATGTTTTTACAGTCTGTTTTATAAGGAGAAGGCTAGACATGCACTTTGGCTGCAAATAAAAGCTGAGATTTTCCTTTGCATGGCCTGAAGGCAGCTCTTCTAAGAGGGCAGCTTACATGCACTCTCCTTCAGTTTATCAGGTATTGGCTCCCTGTAGAGTTGGCTTAGCTTTCCGTGACTTTGAAGATAAATGAAGTACCATGTGGCTAACTCAGTAGGGAAGATAATTCAAATGGAAACACTCATAAATGAGATCATAACATCTCTGAGAGGACATTAAAGATCACATAGTGGTTTTTGTAGGATCAGAGCTCTGCCTCAGGTTTGTGGGCCAAAATTCCTCCACTTACTCCTGTGCTCTTGAATAACATAGTTAGCTTGTCCTCTCCTTCAGATGTGGTTTGTAAGATGTAATCTGCAGAGTGAAGTTTAGACCTTTTTTTTAGCAAGAAAGATGTTTACAGATTTGCATGTGTGGTTGTGAATGTATTTTATTATTTAATATTACACAATATGAAGGGTTTAATATGTTGCATACCCAGATAAAAGTATAGCTACAGAAAATGCAAGGGTCAGCAGAATCCAACATTTGTTGAATACTTCCAAATTCCTCTGTGCAAATCAGGGCCTGATTCCCAGCAGATAAACATCTGATATGTCTGATGATGTCACTGGCTGTGTATGTAATTCATATATAGCAGTTTTATTTACATGATACCCAGATGTGATGTATGTTTTCTTTCTTCAGAGAAAACAGATTAAAGTGAGATAGATAGCATTGTTCCTTCCAAGCTCTGTGGTGTAGCATGTGATGGCTGTATTTGTGGAAGCTACACTGAAATACGTTTGTTCATTCACTCCTCATCATAAAACTAGTTATGTATAAGAAATCACAGTGATAGGTAAAACACAATTGCCCATTTCCATTAATTTCAAATGTATCTCCCTGACATCACTGGTGGTCTGCTGGGGACATTCTGGCAGCACGCTGGGTCTGGTCTGTGACATGCTCAGTCTCCTGACTTGGTAGGAGTGGTTAGCCCTCGGCATCCTGCAGGAAAAGGCCTGTTAAGTCCACAATCTTGTCTTTTCAAAGTGATTATTCATGAACTAACACAATATTTTTGAATGCTCTGACTTGCAGGATGATGATGGGAAGATTTGGTAAGTAACAGTTGACTGAACTTTATTTTAATTTGTGTCAGGCACAGAAATCTCATCTCTTTTCCATCAGCAGATCAGGACAATGGATTGAGCAATTCCATGGGGCTGGAATGTATTCTGGGGGCCCAGGTTTAATTACTCACACTAATCTGGAGCATAATGGGTAGAGCTAGATCATCCAGTATAGAACCTGTGCTCTTTAGACTGGTCTTTGTTGATTTGCTTTAATTCGTAAGTGATAGAGAAAATGCTACATATGGAATTATATCCTAGTACTGTTGCTAGTGAATTTCAAGTAAAAATCTTTACAACACCCAGCAAGTAGAGTACACTTTCTCCATAATGGCACTGTTTAATTTATATATGGAATTATGGGATTATAGAATAGTTAGGGTTGGAAAAGACCTTAAGATCATCTGGTCCCAGCCACCTGCCATGGGCAGGGATGCATCACACTAAACAATGGCTCTGTCCAGCCTGGCTTTGAACACCGTCAGGGGTGTGAATACATGAAAATTACTGAAGCAAAGGTATATGGTACGAAGTCTAAGAAAGCTCTGTTTATCTGTCCACTTTCAGTGACCAGTCATCCCTCTCTAATTCCTTTGCATGGAGCATCATATCTCCTCCACGTTCACTAGATTTTAGAGTTTGGACCTTACCAACAATAGCTCTCATCTTCTAAACAAAAACCATGGGTTTTTTTGGTGTTGCTGCCAAGAGACTTCTCTTTTTGCATTTAGTTTTGTTAGTGGCATTAAGAGATGTGAGCTCTAGTAAAAGACTGTATGTGATGAATAACAAGTCACTTAGTTGCACTATTACCCAGTTATAATATGTGAACCATTTCTCCTCTTGCAGAGTATCTACATTAATAAATAATAAGGTAATCAGAAAATAAGTAATGTCATGGGATTTCAAGGGCTAAACAGAATCATAAAATAGTTAGGGCCGGAAAGTGCCTTAAGGTCATCCAGTTCCAACCCCCCTGCCATGGGCAGGGACACCTCACACTAAATCATGTCACCAAAGGCTCTCTCCAACTGGGCCTTGAACACCGCCAGCAATGGAGCATTCACAACTTCCCTGGGCAACCCATTCCAGTGCCTCACCACCCAAGCAGCAAAGAATTTCTTCGTCATATCCAATCTAAACTTCCCCTGTTTAAGTTAGAACCTGTTACCCCTTGTCCTATCACCACAGCCCCTAATGAAGAGTCCCTCCCCAGCATCCCTACAGGCCCCTTTCAGATACCAGAAGGGTGCTGTGAGGTCTCCATGCAGCCTTCTCTTCTCCAGGCTGAACAACCCCAACTTCCTTTGTAGGGGAGGTGCTCCAGTCCCATGATCACCCTCGTGGTCCTCCTCTGGACTTGTTCCAACAGTTCCATGTCCTTTTTATATTGAGGACACCAGAACTGGTGACGTATCTTCAGATACCAAAAGAATCTGGATAACGAATATACTTGTTCATTTAACAATAGAAAACAAACCAAATGTGGTCTATAAATTAAAAGAATTAAAACGTGGAAAAATTGTTTCAAACTATATTGAAAATTTTAACATCTTAAAGCCCACACACTTTTCCAGCATTTTTTATGTAGGATTTTGTTTGTTTTTTTTGTTTGCCTGGTTGGTTTTCTGTTTTTTTTTTTTTGTTTTGTTTTTTTAATGCAACTGCAAATGGTTGATTTCTATTTTTTTATTGTTTTACTGGATGAAAAAAGGGGAAAAAAAGGGAAAATTCCAGTCAGCCTAAAGCTGCCACAATGTGAAATGTTGTACTAATATAGTCAATTTAATAGATTTTAGACTGGGCTAGATACTGTTACATAAAGCTTTGAAGGTCCAAATTTAATTTAAATCTTTATATAAGGTCTGCTCTTCATAGACTGCTGAATCGGATGTCACTTGTGTTTAGTGTTAAGCTTTACTAAAGTCCTGGGTATTACCAGTTATTTGAAATTAACCGAATTAATATCTGATTTTGGTGCAGAGTAGTGGATGCAACTATAGCTATCACTGCAGCTGCAGTGCACCAAACCCAAGTGATGTTTCAGTGTCTCCATTGTTTAAGTTAGGATTCAGACATAGTCAAAAATTGTCTTTCATTTTAATTTTTCTTCTACCTGCCTATTTTGTGTACCAATTGTGAATGGCAGAAAAGGGAAGTCAGTTAATAATATGTTTATTTCCAATTACCTCTGAAGTTCCCGGGAGAGTTTGCTCTGGCTAGACACTGATACAGGGTGACAACTTTTAGCTTGAGTCTCTGTTACATGGTTTTCTGAGAAAGACCTTTAAGCTTGGAACACATAACCTGCTTTCCGTACTTGGTTGTCAAAGGTGCATTGATTTATTTATTTTTTTCCCTAAACCCAGAGCGTGATGCCTTTGACACACTTTTTGATCATGCACCAGACAAACTCAGCGTAGTCAAAAAGGTAAAAAAAAAAACCATACCTTTATTTTCTATACTGCTTTTTTGCCTATGCTTATGGAAAGATAACTGGAAAGATCTGGAAAAGAGGAGAAGGGAACTCTGAAATAGTGAGGAGGGTGTTTATTCCTCAGAGATGGCTTTTTCAAAGCCAGCTGATGCCTGTTTTCTTTGGCTTCACTTAGGCTTGTCTCATTACTCTTGTTTATTGGCCAGAGCTTTTCTAGGTAGTGCTGCTAGAGTTGATCAAAATTGTGCAGGTTAGAAAAGTCTACTGTGCATGGTATTCACAGTGGTACAGATCGTTCTGACTGGATACACACTTTTATATCCCAGGCACTGTCCTCCAGTGAGGAAGGGGTGAGCTGTACACTAATGAGCAGCAGGCAGTGGTGACAAGGCTCAACAGTAACCAGTTGTGCATGCATCTTTAGCCTCAGTCTCCCCAGGAAGCACTTGCTATCTGCGTTTCAGCTCATTCTTGTGCTAAAGATGATCTTCCACAACTAGAAGATATTTTTCACAGTACCCTGAAATGTGTTTCACCCGTAAATAAGTTCGATAAATACAAAGCTTTTATGGAAGAAGTGATTTTTTTTCTAGGGCTTTTCTACCTAACACTACTTCATATGGTTGTCTGGCCTCTTGTCCATCATTTCAAAGCACACTTATTCAGACATATTCTTGATGTTGCTCTTTGTGCTAGGCAGAGTGGACTGGTAAAGTAGCTGTTGACCTCTGCCATCTTGTGCTAATTTTAGAGAACATGTAATGGGGTGACTCCACTTTGTTCCATCAGCTAGTTCCAATCTGGCTGTTGCACTATTAGAACAGTAGTATACAAAGATCCGTCCTGTAATTCGTCCCTTCACTTTGCTGTGAAACAGAGAATGTAAGTGTTTAAAATAATGCTTTGAAGTGTCTGGAAGATTTTTATCTTTCCAATCTGAAACATCTTTTAGAATAGTGTTTTTAAAGTTGATAGAGACTGAAGTTAACTCTGTACATTCAATCAAGTTTTGACACCCAACTCTGTGTCCCTTTTGGAAGTGATGTAAGCAGGCTGGCAGACTGCTGTGCTTCATGAAGTACATCTGCATGTATCTGGCTCATAGAAGCAGGATCTTGCAGGTCTGCTTTCTGTGGGAATAGAAATGCCAGACTTGGGTTACATTCTGACTGTAATTTGCTAATTGATATGCACACATCACGCCAGGGGCAGAGGTCTATGCAGAACAGTGTACTCCTGGCATCTGCTCTTGGGAACGTTAGCTTAGTGCTGCCGATGCCTTGCTCTGGCAGTAGATCTTCTCCAGTAACCTGAAGAGATCGGTTTGGAAAGTAAATGCATCCACTGCTTGCTTCATCTTCACAAACAACCTATAAGAGAACTGATGTCATCACAGCTTTTTCCCATGTGACTAAACTGTGCTTTATTTGATAGGAAAAATAACTAGTAACTGTATGTAATAGCACCATCTGGTGACTATTGGCGTATGGTGCAACAAAAAAGACTATATGGATGGTCTGTTTTCAGTTTTACGTACTTATTTGCGCTAAAGCAAATACCACACATGCATATTTATTAAGCTAACAAAAATGTTTTGAAGATTAACTCTTTCACATAGGCACTGTCTGTTGTGTCTAACATCACTGGTTCTGATGTTTTCTTTTATAGTCTCTGATCATCTTTGTGAACAAACACTTGAATAAACTGAATTTGGAAGTAACAGAGTTAGAAACTCAGGTAGGAGACTTCGGGGGTTTGTATATAATCTACCTGTGTATATTGCAATGTTAGACACTCTCTCCATAAAGCCTTGTTATGGAACTGTTAATCTTTGGGCATGTTAATTTATGGATCAAGGATGTGTCTTTTAAGTAGCGACGACATTCACTGGTGTGCTTGCCTCCTTTCCCCTTGTGTGCATATACTTCATATTGTTACTGATTTGTATTACAATGTGAAATTCTTGGTTATTTAATAAGGTCATATTAATGATTGTAAAATATGGCTGGATTTTAGAGCAGCTTATCTCTTGGATCAAAGTGGAGTGCTGCAAAGCAGTTGCTATGGTTCTGGGTTTATGGTGGGTTGTGTCTTTACTAGTGGTGAGGGTTCAGGATGAGCTGGTATAAGCTCTTAATAGGTGGTTGCCGGGGGCTCTCAGGAGGACTGTGGACTGCACTGTGCTGTTCATCATAGAGAGATATCAGGGCTAGCTTTGATCACATTAAAGTGGGACTAGAAACAATTTGGCTGTTGCAACAAAGGCCTTCATGTCCACCTCTTTACCCTGCTATTTTGTAAGCACATGCACTGTGTTTGCTGCTCAGCAGTGTAGATTAACTACCGGAGCTCCTGTACTACAATGGTTTGACTGCCAGTGGTATCCAGGTTAGTTTGTTTACAGCTAGTGGAGGTGACTGTCAACCACCTCTGTCTGCTCTGAGTTCTCTGCCTGTAGCACAGAAGTAGGTACGGAATGTGTTTGGAAACCTTAAGTAAGTGTGAATTTCAGTGTCAGTGGGGTAGTTCTCACTTTACAGATAAAATAAAGCCATTTTCGGGAATGGGCTGGCTAAGCAGAAGCAGATACTCTTTTCAGAGTTCACTGAACTATGGAGAGATAGTTATTTTACTGTCCCAACACGAAAATAAGCACGGCATCTAGAGAATTTTACCAAGAGTATGGGGAATTGGTTTGATCCTGGCTTAGCTTAATACCAGTCATTCACTGCTATTTTAAAGCTTTGCTGAAATAAATGGGTGACTGTATCTGATATGTCACAAGAAATTGTTAATGTCTTAGAAGTATCCAACAGATTTTTTTTTTTTAAAGGTTAGGGAGTGTCACCGTATATATATATATACTGTATATATATATATACTGTGTATATATATATATATACATATATATATATATACCG
>JAOEHX010009368.1:0-15143 GCA_025448015.1 Bolborhynchus lineola | reverse complement strand
CCTCATGGGGTCTGTGAAAGGTGGATCCGTGGGACATTTACCTGCTGTTCCCTGCTGAGGATGAGTCCATGTCTGCTCCTTGCCCCAGTGACAGCAGGCAGCCGTGTGCCTTGCTTGTGTGCCACGGGCACAGCTAAACAGGGAGCTGATTGAGAAGGTGGCTGGTGGGGGGGGGGGGTTGCTGCTCGTCTAGGAGGTCCCCACTGTGTTTTCTCTAATCTGAAGGGCTCCTCAGCAGGCTGGCAGGGCTGGATTGACGCTGCACCTGCATGGCGCTGGGAGGCTGCGAGCTAGCAAATCCTGTGCAGAAATAGCCTGGAATGGGGAGCTGCAGCAGCAGCCTGGGTTTAGCAGCCGTGTCTGACTGACGACTGCGGCTTTTCGTTGGAATAATCACATGGTTTGGAGGTTGTGAAGATGAGGAAGGTGTAGAAAGAGGGAGGGATGGGACAGCACAGACAGATGCCATGGAAGCCCCCCGTTGCTGCAGTTTTGCCATTGCACATCGCTGCAGATCTTCACCTCCTGCTCTTGTTCCACGGCAGGCTGCAGCCACTCGCTGCCCCGCTCTTGTCAGCACTCAAATCAGGACCGGGGGGCTCGGAAACCCTCAGTGTGCTCTTGCGGTTCCTGTCTGAGCACTCTAGTGCTGTCTCTGCCCTCCATTGAAAAATGTGTGCCCTGTTATGCTCAAGACTCCATTTTTGCTCTGCTTTCTCCCTCCACCTCACTCCTGATCTGTATTTTTTGTTTCCCCCAAAGTTTTGGGTTTGGGCATCTGATCAGAAGTGCCCAACTTTGAGCCTGGATATTTTGGAGACGGTTTTGAGTGTCCCCCTGATGAAGGTTCTACCAACAGCATTTCCTAATGGTCACCTTAATTGTAGTTTGAACTCAAGAATGGCATTAAGTCGTGGAAAGAACAACTGAATCTGAGGGTTTTAGCCTACCAGAGTAGAAATTAAAGTAGGACAAATCTTCAGATATAGGACGGGGCACAGCAGCACGAGGCAGAAGTGCCTGTTCTTCATTAATTCTGGGTCTTTCCAACAAGAACACAGTTTTAAATTGCAACAAGGGATTTTCAGTTCAGGCATCATAAAAAGTTTTCAGATAGGCTTGTGAAGTACTGGATCATTTTGTCTTGTGAAGCACAGGAATCTCCATCACTGGGTATCTTTATGAGCAGGTCAGAGGAACGTGTTAGGAGTAACTGTCACAGTTATGTGAGAAATGACACATCCGTGATATTGCATTCCATATCTGAAAGCTGAGATTACCTTCATAACAGACATCCCATGGGATCTTTCTGAGTACCTATCAGTCCTGCTCCTGTGCCCCTCCAAAGCTAAGCTGAGAACAAGCCTGGGCTGGGTTTCCAGCTGGAGGCTTTGGTGCTGCTGCTCAAGTCTTGCTGGTGGGACTAAGTTGAAAACCTCAGCTGATGGGGCTTCCCAGAGGGTCACCTCTTGATTAAAATCTCCAGTATGTAGCATATTTCTGTTAAAGATTCAGTTTCTGGACTCCACTGGCTTAGGGAGCAGGAGGCACCACCAGGAGAAAGGATGCATCTGGAAATGCGTGGAAGGAAGGTGTCTGCAGATCTATTCCCCATATTCTCTGGTCAAAAGGCAAACCTTTGTAAGCCTGTGCCACCACAGAGGGGACGGAAAGCCAACAGGCTGGCTAGGAAAACACTGCAGAGCATCAGCCAGGGAAGCCTCGGCTCTCCAGCACCAGTAAGAGCAGGGCTCTTGAGCAGCACAGGTTGGGTGGATCCTGCATGAGCCAGAGGGAGGCATTGGACAAATGGATCTCTTCCAGCCTTGCTTCCAGCATGCCTGTGTGTTTACAGAAATGCTTCAAGTGCTTGGGATGAGGGAGAAAAGCTGATAAACACAAATCCCTGAAGATAAGAGAAAGCTCCAAAACTTACATGAGAAGGTAAATGGAGATAATTGCCAAGTTGCTATTTCTAAAAGTTCAGTTTCTTTAAAATAGATCATTACTCTGCAGAAAACTGTAGGGGTAACTGTTGACAGCGCTGACTTGTGCTGGCCTAGATTTCAATTGCGCTAGCTCTAATAAGAGATTTAGTTTAATTTCATGTCAGTGGAGCTAGCCCAAATTTGCATCACGAGAGCAGAATTTGGCCAGTAGCAGCCATCAATAAGAACAAAAAGCAGTGCAAGGTAATTGTTACTCTTGTTCTTGTGTAGTTAGGAGGAAAGCCTGCAAAGTATGTCTGCGAGCTTTAGTGTTTGAGGCTGCACAGCACAAGCCTTTTTCCACAGCCCTTCCTACAAGAAGCAGCAGCTTTTCTGGCACAGAAGATAAAGCTGTTTTGGGAAAGAGACCTGGTTATTTATGTACAGTCAAATCCCTGAGGATCTGGGATCTGCATGGCTCAGTGCAGAGCGAGCAAGGGAGCTGTGTGTGCTTGGGATGTGCTTGCAGGGAATGGGGAGCAGCCTTTGCCCAGCGGCAGCCTCCCTACCCCAGCACCATCACTGTCAGTGTGCTTCAGCAAAAGAGGCTGTGTCAAATGCTTTCCATCTTCTCTTATAGCAGTGCTGGTTCCTTCCTCATCCTCCCTCCTTGCTGCTGGGGAAACTGAGTCCAGTGAGATCCCATTTTGGGTCTGTATTAGCTTTTGTACTTTCAGTGTCTTAAACATTTAGCCTTGGGGAGAAGCAGCACAATAAAGGAAAACAAAGGTTTAGACTGTCCAGCAACTGCAGGAAAGGCAGAGCTGCAGCCACACAGAGTCCAAGGCTGATCTGAGAAGCAGAGAAGTTTCTTGCTCTATACTTCCCTAACCATTTTCATCATCTTCTCTCATTCATTTAATTTACGTGTGCTCTGAAGCCATCAGTCAAAGCACAAACCCTCCCTGGGCTCCCTGCTCCATTCCCCATCTCCTCTGAGCCCTTCAGTGTCCTCTTCCTCCCTCCTGAGCCCTGCATTGTCCTGGTGTCTCCAGCACGGTGCTGCAGCAGAGCGTGTCCCTGGCTGCCCGAGAGAGCACTTGAGCCTCTCTCAGTTAAACTGGTGATCCATTCCAAAATCGATTTTCATCCTTGCTTATAGGTAAACCAGTGGGAAATTGAGTTCCGTTACCCAATATACATCAAGCATGTATTTCTGGGAAAGCTTCACGTGGAAGGATTTGTACTGCTGTGTCAATGCAGCTTTTGATCTGACCTATTCTTTGCTTCAGTACAGCACAATTTAATTCTCTTAGTGACACTGAGGTAAACCCAGGACGATCCAGCATGTGGAGGCACTATTCTGATAGTATAAAGCTGAACCATAGCAGAATAGCACATCTTTATCTGTGACAGCATCCCCCATAGAATGCACCCAGGGTGTTTAGGTGCAATTGTAATAATGCTGATCTGAAGTACAGCTGTTCTGCATGGCCATGACTTAAACTGGTTAAACTCTTCTGCAAATATCCTGAAGGAAACAGTTGAGGTACCTCTTAAAACATACTGTGTTTTCCTTACAAAAGCTTTTACTATGTCCATGTAGCCGAAGCAGCAGCCAGAGTCAAGGATCAGGCTGGGGGCTTTGGGGTTTTCTCTGTTTCAGGGTACAGGTGTGTATTTTTAGCGATCGTGTGGTCTCTGAATGCACTCAGGTACCTGTCTGAGGTGCTGTGGCTGTTCTCTCCCTCACACACTAGTATAGCAGTCTGTACTGGCCTTATGCCCTGACCTGGCAGTGAGTCCCACCCCATCCAAGTGGCTGTGAGTGTGCAGAGGAGTGCCTGGGCAGAGCTCCCATCCTGGCAGAGGCCTCATGTTTTCGGTGCTTTATTTTTCCAGCACTTTATCTAAAGCAGAAGTCTGAACTGGAAGTTGTCTGGTACTGAATTACCTTGCAGAAGATTCACTCTCTGCAGGCAGCCAGGCAGGTCTGTGGCTCTGAGAGCTTCCTGTACAAGGGTTTGGGTTGCTGAACGCTAAAAGCAGCTTTCCAGGCCAGGAGAGGTTTTCCCTAATCCAGGCTAACTGTGCATAGCCCTTTATCCCTATCTGGTTGCTAAATTATGCATAGCAGTCTTGGGTCTGCTTCAGAGCTGACAGGCCTGAGGTCTCAGTGTGGAGGCTCGTGATCCTCATGAGGGAGCAGAAGTACTCCTGGTGCTGCTGCCACAGAGGAGGGGAGATGTGGGTGCTGGGGCTTCACGTCTCCATCGCTGATGGCATGGGCTGCCTTCCTCTCATCTCGTGCCCTCTGTGGTACTGCTGCCTTTTAGCAGGCTCTTTAGTGAAGGAAGGACCCCTCAGTTCCATGGTTTGTTTGCTTCAATTATAGCTGTCCATCCCCGAGGAGCCGCTAAACTGCGCATTTCACTGTCCTGCTTCTGCAGGATGGCTGCGAAGAGCTGCTCAGAGGGTGCCTGCCTTTTATTAGGTAGGTGGGAGGAAGGAGCGCAGCAGGGAGCTGGGGTTATGAATGTCAATCTGTTCGCCTCCTGCGCGAGCTCCAGCACGTCTGCAGGCAGCGGGAGCTGCTGCTCTCGCTGAGGGCAGGGCAGAGGTGGTGGCAAGGGGCAGCCGCCTGCCCCCATGGCTCCTGAGGGGTCAGCATGGCCACTGCCTGGGCTCGGCGCTGTGCTCAGAGCCGTGTCCTCAGGGCTGGTGGCATCCATGATACTGACTCTGGGAGCTGGGGTGGGGTGGATTTACAGAGCACCTCTGCTCACCTGCGGCTGCTTCCATCTGCCTGACCCCCTCCCAGCTCCCTGACAGGGAAAACCAGGATCTAGCAGCTTCCTGGATGATGGCTGCTCCAGCAGAAGGCCATCCCCATGCCCTCTGCAAGCCCCTGTCCCCCCATCCCTGCAGTGGTGTGTGATCAGCCCTGCACGGCGTGGTGCAGCAGCACGAATTGTCCTGGCGGGCTGTCAGAGGCCGGTATGGCTCCCGCCGCTGCCTGCTTGATTATCCCTGACGCTGCGCCGAGGCTGACATCCTCCTAATGTAATACAGACACTATTATGATTACCATCATTGCAAGAACTATAAGCACCAGACGATGAAATTTAACAGCAGTAGGTGCAGCAGGGATGAGATGGGAATTGTGCTGTCTCTGCTCTCTGCCTGTGGCCCTGAGCAGTCTCCATCTTCCAGCAGGATCTCTGGGAGTTTGCACTCCTTTTCCTCCCTGTTTCCCAGCCACAGTGCTCCTTGGTCTGCCTGGACCACCTCACAGTGCTCTTGCTGGGCTATTCTTCTCTAGGCTCCCTCTTCGTCAGAGGAGTCTGCTCTGCATACCTAAATCATGAGTAAGTCTGCTCAAGGGTTCCCCCTGTTCCTCTTCAGTCGTACCCTGAGGCATGGGGAAACGGCGGGACCCCACCATAGGTGGTATGTGACTCAGAATGGGGCAGACCTCTGCTTGTGTGATACAGACCAGCAGGTCCTGAAGCTCAGTGGAAGCACTAGATGAGTGTCTGAGCAAGCAGCTTCTCCAAGGGCAGGTATCCTACTGCAGCATTTGTTGCACTGACCAATTCCCTTTGCAGAGACCATGTCTGGGTCACTGTATGAAGGTGATGAGCATGGGCCTGGCTGTGGGAGCTTGCAGTACCCCCTGAACAGAGACCTCCCCTGCCCCCCATAATAATGTCAAGTGGGAAGGACTGTTTATTTTCTTAGCAGGGCACAACTTGGCACAGCCCCATCTGTGGGGCATGGCTGTCGTGCCTGTAGATGTGTGGTTGGTCCTTGGCCTCCCCGCTCGGAGTGCGATGCTCTGGGCACGGAGGCAGTGCTCTGTTCTGCCTGGAGTACTCTGATCTTCTGCAAACATGCCAGGCTTGCACTGTGATTAAGGGCTGGTGTTTGGACTGCAGCTGTCCGAACCAGGTGTATTGGATTCATGCAGCACGGGGGGAATAGTTCCTGGAAGATGACTGTTACCCAGAACAGATGCCTTTGCAGCAGGAGCCGAAGCTGTTCCCAGCAGAGCTGCTGGGCTTGGCCCCAAGCAAAACCCAGCTGGGGTTTGAGCTGTGGTAATGGCCTGTATCCTGCCCAGTGGGGGTCCCAGCTGCCATGTGAGGGTTCAGCTTTCTGGTGGTTGTTCTTGTTCTTCTGTTGTGGGGTGGGAGTCTTGCCATGGAGGTGGTGCTGTGCAAGCAAAGCAGAGTGCTGCCTCACAGATAGCTTGATGTGTGGGGAAACACTGCTTCTTGGGGGAATGGATCTTGGGGAGAGGGGAGCTGTTTTGGGTTGCATATGTTCCTCACCATCCCAGCCCTCCCATCAGTGTCCTCCCTCTTGTCCTGAGCAAGGAGGCTGGAGCCTGATCCTGCTGCTGTGCAGGGAAGGCCACTGCCTGCAGGACGCAGTGAGGCTGGGGCTGAGGAGACAATGCTCACTTTCTTGTGGTGCCCAAAAGCACACGTGCTACTGGTGCTCTATAGGGAGCTCCCCTGGAGTTTGTTGTTTTCCTTCCAGTTTTATTATCAGACACCTTGATCCATGGGAGGGTGCTGGGGCCCCTTGCAGCAGCTTACTGAGTAGTGATTCCTGCACCCTTTTCCTTCCCGGGCTGCCCAGTTCCATAGTGCTGGGTGCGCCCATGGGGAACCGGGAAAGAGCAAATGTTTCCTCTGAACCCTGGCAGCTCCCTCGATATATAGGCACGGGGAATTAATAACAGAGATTACCATCATCTGTCGTGCATTAGGAGCAAGGCAAACAAGGGAATTTGGAGAATGCATGTGTGAGGCAGTATTAGATCTGCCTCTTCAGTTATATGGTTGCTGTGAATGTGTACTGGCAATTGGCAGTGTTAGCAGCTCTGCTTTTCAGTAAGGCTACTCAGCACTGCAGTGCTGATTTAGCTCATCTGCTCATCTGTTTATAATTGCATGATGCTTAGAAGTGTTTGGAATTACATTTTCCATGTTGCAGGTTGTCTTGCACTATCTGTGCAGTAACCTCAAGTTTGCCAGCCATGTTGAGCAGGGCTAATGCAGGGGCCTTACACCTTGTTTCAGCATGGATGGAGGATGGGGAGAGAAGGTGGCTGGTCTCTTCTCCCAAGAAACAAGTGATAGGACAAAAGAAAATAGCTTCAAGCTGTGCCAGGGGATGTTTACACTGGCATTAGGAAAAAATTCTTTACTGAAAGGGTGCTCCTGCATTGGAACAGACTGCCCAGGGCAGTGCTGGAGTCACCATCCCTGGAAGTGTTCACACACTGTGCAGATAAGGCTCCTGGTGACATGGTTTAGTGGTGGCCTTGGCAGTGCTGGGGTAAAGTTTGGGCTTGATGAACTTAAAGGCCTTTTCCAACCCTGTTGATTCTATGATTGCTTCACTTTGATGTTCCTGCATTGCCTCCCCATCACCTGCCTGCCCGGGGTTGGGGGTACGTGCAGACTGTGAGGGGATGGGCTCTGTTTACAAAGGGATTGCAGAGTAAAACTCAGACTACCGAGAGCGTGCAACTTGCATCCCCCTTCTCCCTGGGGTGCCACTATAGCTGAGTGTGAGCTGAATGTGAGAATTCCACGATTCCACATGGAATCAGAGCTGCGGTTTCTTGACTCTGAGGTCACTGCTCTTACAAATTTCAAACCCAGGTCCCAGAGCACTGGATCACAGGAGAATCTCAATGAGAGACGCTTTCTAACCTGGAGGAAACTAAGGGCTTTTGCTGTCGCTGAGGAATGTTTGGGATGCCTTGGGCCAGAAAATCCTCCCAATATGGGAAATGTCACCTTAGATAAGTAAAGCCCAGCCAAGTTCTGAGCAACCCAAACCAAAACACTGCAGTGGAGAAGTGTGAAGCTGTCTGCATTGCCTGGAGCGCTCCCATTCATTCCCCTGCCTGTCTGGTACGTTCTTGTGCACGTATGGTCACTGTTAATTGTTGTTGGATCCTTCTAATTAACGCTGATGAACTGTTCAGCCAAGAAGGCTGCAGAGCTCTGCAGCCGCAGAGAGGCTGGAGGAACATCTCCTGGTTCCTTTCTCCTCCCTTGTGGACAGGCACCGTTTCTATCCGTAACCAATAGGAACTAATTTTCTCTTTTAAAATGGAAATACGAATGTCAGGACTCCCTCCTTACCCAAAGCTTTCTCCTTGAGATTGCTCCTCTTTGCTTTCCTAATTGCCGCTGCTCAGCTGGAGGTAGTGCACGTCTTCCAAACACATTATTTTGTTATGCTGTTACTTACCAAAGGGGAAAAAAACAGAGTAGGATAGAATATTGCTTTGTGTGGAGCTTTCCTTGCCTTAACCCCTTCTGTGCTGATGTCGGGTGGTTTTCCCTAGCACAGGATGTGGTGCTGTTGGCAATATGTGCTTTTTGGTGTGATGGAGCTCTGATGTGAAGAACATGTAGAAATTGTTTCTCCTGGAGCCTTAGGATGCCTCTAAAACGTGTTCTCTTACTAAAGCATCCTTTTTGGAGTCGCTCCACTCACGTAATGATGATGTGTAATAAGACAGGAGTTGCTGAATTGATGTGAAGCACGGGGGGGGTTGGGGACCCAAATGATTTGGGTGAAGCCTTTGGGAAAAGGTTGGCTGAAAACTTCTGAGCCTTTTGTGTGGCACCCTACTGATGGAGGCAGTGGGTCACCATCTGACAGGCAGGGCAGGTCACCTGAATCCCTTGGGGATTTGGGGGCACAAAAAACCCCAGCAGTTGCCTGGAGTAGAGTGAGGATGGAATGATGATGTATGTGGACACAGCGCTGTGCTCCACACCTGAAGAGACCTGCTGGCAGCACAGAGGGGCTGGGGGCAGGCAGGGCACTGGCCTTGTGCTTGTGGAATTCAGCAAGTGGGGAGGGGAAGAGCGAGCGGTCAGTGGGCTTCAACTGCCTTTGGGTGAGGGAGAGCAGAGGAGGAGAGTGGTGGCTCTCCCTGTGCTGCTGGTTTAGGTCAGCAGAGGCTCAGGGGTGGGCAGTATGATGGGCAGCTCAGCTTTTGAGCGAGGGGGGGATGCTTACAGCCTGCAAGTCCAAAGGGAAACAGCTATAATGCCAGTGGTGTGGGCAGCAGGTCAAATGCCTTTTTTTTTGCCCTGGTTGCAAAACCTTTCTTCCCTGCTCCACTCATCTCCAAAGCTTATATTGTTCCTTAATCCACGTTGCTAAAATTCTGTGTTAGAAGATCAGCTTTTCTGTGGGAAGACTGCTGTACTTCTCTCTAATATTGACTGTCTTTCTTCCTCTTGTTTCCCTTCTTAGATCTACAACGAGAATAGAAACCTGTTTGAAGTCAAGGAGAATGTGCCCAGGAAATTGGTGGAGAAGGTCGCAGGGGACATTGAGAGCCTCTTGGCCAAGAAAGTCCGTGCTTTAAAGGTAAGGTGATGGCCCTGGTGCCAATCCTTAGACAGATATGATCAGTTTAAAGAAGAGGATTTGACGCTGGTGTAGAATTATGATCTCAGCTTCAAAGTAATTGCAGTGGTTGTGTGGCCTTTTCTGCAAACTGCATCCTGCAGTTACATATTCATATGGAGTGTGTCTGGGGTGTGAGGCAAGAGCATATCGCAGGAGGATCTACTGTAGGAGTCGTCTTGCTTTTTATCTCCTCCCAGCATCATGGGAGCACCTGAAGGTTCTGCAGTAAGTATACAAGGGACAGCAAAAGCCTGGCAGTGAGTTTGACCCACTCATTTAACTGAGGTGTGGTGAATGGGAGCAGTGTTCCTGCAACAGATCGTGGACTTGTTTCAGGCAAGTGGGGGTTTTCCCACTTGAGGGGAGGACGCGCTGAAATGTTTGTGCTGGTGCCTGGTACTTGAATCCTGTGACTCTGTGTGTGAGCTGCCCTTGTGGGTTCACACATTTCCAATCTACCATCCTGTTTTGTAATGCTCCTTTTAAAATGAATTCCTTTTATCTGTAGTGGAGCAAGGTGACCAGGGCAGCGGGTCTGTGCTCTGCTACAGCATTCTCTGCTGCTGGGGAACAGACAATTAATTGCCTTCCTGGAGAGACAGAGATATCCTCCCCACTGCAAAGGGGCTTGGGAGCCACAGAAGAGCTTCATGCACAGGAGCCATAGGGTCCTCTCCAATACTTGCTGTTGGGTTTGGGCAGGGCTGGTTGATGTGCTGTTTGGGGCTCGCCTAATGCTGAGCCTGACACAAAGGAGTGATTCTGGCGGTGCTGGTTAGATAGTGAGCACTTGGGGAACAATCATCCATCGACCTGGATCAGTCGTTTTAAGAGGACTCCTTCAGAGTGCAGTCTCTGGATGGAGCAGTTTCTTACATCGAGCTTGCACATAGTTTTTTGCCGAGCAGGATTGGTGGTACTGCCAACGAGATCTGGAAACAGGGAAGTTGATGGGGGAGGAGAAATTGGATCTTCTGAATTTCTTCCACATTGTGCTAAGCTCCTCTGAAGCAGTGGGGCTCCCACAGCTTCTTCCACTCTCCAGCCCATGTTTTCTTCTGCCTCAGCTCTCCCCTTAGTTGAATCATCTCTCCTGGAGTCATTTCCTCCCCTTCTCTCATGACTCACAACAGTGATGATGACTTCTTGAAATGTATTTTTCAGCATCTGAGTCAGGTGGGATTCCATGTATCAGCCAGGGCAGGTGAGGAGGGAGAAATGGAGCCTTTCCTCTATGTATGAGTTGCCAGGTCACTCGTGCTCACTGTATGGAAAAGAGGCATCCCTGCCTCCCTTGCTGCAGAAGAGAGAGGGGATGTTGCCTGTGCTTTGGGCCTTTGTAGGAAGGTGCCAGACAGCATTTGGGCACAAGTGATGGATGCATAGTTCAAGAGTGCCATTCTGATTAGGTGGTGATTCAATCCAATCATCAAAGAGCCTATTTGTTTCTAAGTGAAAATATTAATATGTCTTTATTAAAGTTAAACTGTGTGCAGAGCATTGATTAATAATACATGGTGTCTTGCCTTGTGTGTTGCATTTCTAAGAAGCAGAAATCAAACACAAGAAACCAGACTCATCTGTCTGGCCCTGACAGCCCTGGTGCAGCCTCATGGTGCAGGTCTGGCATTAGCAGGACTCCAATTTCCCGTGTGCATTTCGGAGTGCCAGGGCCAGATCTGGGTATGAGTGTGTACAGAGAGAGCAAGTGCTTCCTGAAAGAAGTCATCTACAAGGAGCTGGTTATTTGGATGCTGTCCCTCCTTCAGCAGTCCATCATGGGACAGAAAGATTCCTAGGAAGATCTTTTGCAATCCCCACTGTTCCTGCTGACACTAGAAAAGAGCATTTGGGTCCTGGGGGACTTGTACCTCTGTCCTATACAGGCCTCTGTTTGACAAGGATTTGCACTAACTGCCCTTTTCCCCAGCATCCTCCAGTGTCTTTTTTCTATGATGATTTCATTGCTTCCAGCCTGCCCCCACAGTCTCCTTTGAGCTCTGTAGTTCCAGCTGCTTTTTATTCCCAAGGTTTAGCAAAAGTACAGCTCATATGAAGTGGAAGTAATAGATATTGCTGAGCTGGAGTAACTCCTGAAGGAGCTGACATAACTTTTACCCTGTGTATTGCATTGTGAAGAAGTTCCAGAAATCTTGCTATAGGTGAGGTGTAAGAAAACAGTATATGTTCCCAACCAGGTGCTTTAAGGGTCTGCTCTTGCCCATGATCTTGAGCTTGCCCTTGTTAAGGGTAAGACAGCAGAAGTCTTCCCTCATGTGTGACAAGGAACAAGGTGGCAGGTTGCCACATCACAAACCCCCACTGTGTTTTCCATGTGTTGGGAATCGCAGCTGGCTGGCTTGTGGTTCAACACCACCTGAGACTGGACCTCAACAGGTTGGTTTGTTGCCAAACAGATTCTTTACCACTTTTCTAACTTAAATTTCTTGTTCCTTCTTCAGTCTCTTAGTGTATTCAGACCTCTCCTTGCCTTTTCATGTTCCCAGGGGGACATGTGCAGGCTAGGGCTTCTAGGTTGAGCTTGTTTAGGAGGCCTTATGTTGGAGTTCGATGCTGGTAGAGCACTGAGTGAACCAAATCAAACCCATCACCTGGAATTGGGCACAGGCAACTTCTGGCTCTGGATTTCCAAGCCCAAGGGGCATTTTTCTCTCTTCCCTTTTCTTTCTGTGTAGCCTTTCTAGGATTCCCCAAATCACCCATAGTGAAAGCCTCAGTGGCTATTTGGTGGGGTTGGTGATGATGAGTCATAGAAGGGAAAGGAAGTAGCAAAGGTAAAAGGCATAGGAAGGAACCTCCCTTGCCATCACATCCAGCTCCTTGCCTTCTCCGTGTGCCCAGACCACAAGGGAGTCTCTTCTTCCCTTGCCTGTGCTGTCGCATTCCCACCCTGTGCTCTGCAAGTAGACCAGGGCTGTTTCTTCCTGCCATACTGTGTCCCTGATTGCTGCTTGTGGCCATCGAGGAGGTCTTGGCAGCCCAGGCCTGCTTCCTCACCTGTGCTGGCAATGCCAAACACATGGATCAAAGCAAGGGAGCAGCAGGGGGCTGCTGAGGTGATGAAAGACTTTGAGAAGTGTCTTGCAGGTGGCTGAGGGGTCCTGCACCATTTCTGCTGTGCAAGCCCAGCACCTCAGAAGAGTCTTCTATTGCTGCAAAAGCATCTGTGTAATGAAAAGGTGCTGGGGGCCCAGGCAGAGGTCATTGCTGGTGGTGCAGGATCAAGGAGGGTATTTCCCCCACTCCTTCAGGTCATAGGTACTTCAGATCTGATTCTTTTATAATACCAGGTGAGGTGCATGAGTGATGCTTCCGAGTCTGTCCTTGCCTGAAGCTTTGCAGACCATGGGGAAGGGAATTGTGATTTGGTGGAGCAGGAGGCTGAGATGGAAATTTTAGATCCTAGGGTATGTTTCAGGCTTGTTTCTAGTTTTTATACAGTTCTTGCAAAGGCTGCTTTTGGATGCTGACTGCTTCATCCTTCACATACTTAACCACGGACAATTTGCTTTGCCTCCTGAAAGCAGCGCATCCCACAGGTTACTGAGTGGGTTATGCTCTGAGGTGAGCTATTTGTACACTGTGACCAGCCTAAAGACTGCTGTCTGTGCTGGTGGTCTTCCCCATCTCTAAGAAGAGGCCTCCTGATCCATAAAACACACTATGAATGTCTGCAGGCTCTGGCATTGCCCCATGGGATGCTGGTGACATGGCTGGGCAGGTATTTTTTCCAAAGGGCTGGTTTAGTTTTGCATATTGTACATCACAGGCAAAATCTTTTGACCTAAGGTGAAGTTTGATATTTTCCCAATGGACCTCATCTGTGTGCAGTGCCACGTGTTGAGCAGAAGTGCAGTGAGGGGGCATTCAAGTCCTGGAGAATTTATAATGTGTATTGTACATGTGTGTGTTTGCATAGATGTATGTGTAGTAGGCTTGGTGCACCCTGCGTGACTCTGGTGATGAGAGAACAAGCACCACTTACCAGTAGTTAAGAGAAAAGTTTGTGGGGTTTGTTTATTCTGCTGTTGTGGAATTTAACTGCATATTCTGGGTTTAAACTTACACAGGGGAAGTTTAAGTTAGTTATAAGGAAGAAGTTCTTTACTGTGAGGGCGGTGAGGCACTGGAATGGGTTGCCCAGGGAAGCTGTGAATGGTCCATCTCTGGCAGTGTTCAAGGCCAGGTTGGGCAGAGCCTTGGGTGACATGGTTTAGTGGGAGGTGTCCCTGCCCATAGCAGTGGTTGGAACTGGATGACTTTAAGGTCCTTTTCAACATTCTGTGTTTCTATGATTTTTGTTGCTATGTGTTTGTCTCCAGTGTGGAATAAGCATTCATCAGAAAGGTGGGCTTTGTTATAAGGGCTCAAGGCTCCTGCTCCTTCAGCTAAGGTGTAGAAGCTCACAATACATTTCACTGAAGTCTTTCAGATTTTCCTGTAAGAAAACCTACATTTGTCATTAGATGTCTTCTTTTGATAGAAAAATGAGTTCAGAGGAGAAGTCTGGGTATTTTCTGTGTTTTGAAAGCATGCTGCTGGGGTGCCTGGCTGGGTTTCCCATGGCTACAAAGCCTGAACATGACTAGGAGTCTGGCATTCCAATCTTCCTTTACCTTGGATCCTAAGGGATAGTGGCTGGAAGAGCTGGGATTTGGTGCACGGCAAAGGTAATTGATCTTGAAATGAATAAAGCTTGGGGTTTTATACTGCCTTAACCAAACTTCTCAGTTTTGTCTCTGATTTCCATCCCCTGCCCTCCTTTGGGGTTTTACTGCTTGCTGGCATTTTTAGCTTGCATGTTCCTTCTGCTGTGACAGTGCAGTTAGTACTTGGCCATGCTTCAGGATCCTCAGATGGAGGTGAGGTGGGAGTTGGGTGCATTACCACAAAGTACTTGGCAAGCCAGCTCCTTGGGGGTGAGAGCTGGTCAGCGGGGTAGGAGCTCAGGCCGGTTGTGCTTTTAGTCCCGGCTCAGTGCTCAGCGCATTACTGCTCAGCTGGGACAGGTTCCAAGCTCTATTTACGTCTGGCACAAGCATATATCAAGAGTGCAGAGGAGATTTAACTGGACAGGTTTATCCCTTTAACAATTCTGATAGCCCTGAGATTCCCCTTGCAGGTATGTGGTGAACAGAGTGTTTATCAGCTCTTCTGCTCCCTGATAGGGACAATAAAAGGTTTCATTTGTCTGAAGAGCTGCAAAAACTGGCATGCAGCAAAGCCTCTCTCAGCCCAGTTCAGAGCATCTCCCCACTCCCTCCTCCCTCGGCAGCACTGGCCTCTGTCATGGGCTGGTAGGAAAAAAACAGTGCAGGCACAGCAGTGTTGTCTTTCCTCCTTTGCTGTTGAGGATGTTTCCTTCCTATGGTCTTGGTGGTGCATGGTGTTCAGGGCAGGCAGTGAAGGGGGTCAGCATTCAGCAGGAGCTGGGGTCGTACTGGGTTTCTCCGCTGCTGCTGGCAGTTTAAGGTCTCATTGCCACCTTGCTGCCCTGCTGAGCTGCCTGAAACAAGTTCTTCCAGGCACTCGTTGGCCAAGTTGTTGGTGTGTTTAACTGAGCTGCCGTGCATAGGGATTCAGGTTGGGTGGCATCATGCAGTGCTGTACACATGGCTCTGGTGGGTTTTACTGCTGCATTGTGATATATGGCTATGATATATGGATATGAGGAAGAAATTCTTTACTGTAAGGGTGGTGAGGCACTGGAATGGGTTGCCCAGGGAAGCTGTGAATGCT